>JAJOZX010005971.1:0-45000 GCA_023014485.1 Bathynomus jamesi
TAAATCTTTGGTAAACTTGTATGCTACTTTATTAACTTTTAATTTTCATTTTATTTTTATATACATCGAAACTTAACCAAAAAAGGCAGAGTGTTAAAACCAGGGCAGATTTCCAGTAAAAATTTGTATTTTTCTAATTCATTTGATCTTGTGCTAAAAATCGATATTTTTTCCTTACAAATCTGTATGCCTCTCTGTTAATACTTTAATTTTTAATTTTTATTTTTACTTCTCCGTTTATTGCATATATATATATATATATACACCGGGTGTCCGAGAATTATCTGTACAATTTTTGGCTGTTATTAAAAGTCAACCATGAAGTGTAGAAATTCCAGTGTTGTCCCATTTTACAGAGAAACTCATTAAGTTTTTTTTTATAACAAGTTTTGACAAGTTTTTTCTTTTTTGTACGCGGGTGACAGACATTGATGATTTAAAAGCAAGAATCACAGCTGCTATTGAGCGAATTGATGTGGATATGCTGCAGCGTACATGGCAACATTTGGATTATCGATTGGATGTTTTGCGAATCACTGATGGTGCACATATCGAATGTTTGTAACAACGTTACTTTAATAAAAGAAACTTTTGAAAATACAGATTCTAAATAATCTTGTTTAAGAATTTTACGTGTGTTATCAAGAATTTTATTAAAAGATGAAATTGTACAGATAATTTTCGGACACACTGGAATTTCTAAAAAACTTGTCAAAACTTGGTATCAGAAAAAACTTAATGAGATTCTCTGTAAAATGGGACAACACTGGAATTTCTACACTTCATGGTTGACTTTTAATAACAGCCCCAAAACTTGTACAGATAATTCTCGGACACCCTGTATATAGATATGTATGTGTATATATATATATATATATTATTTCTTTTTTTTTTCTTTCTGTAACCTATATATAGGCTGTCACCCTTTTATGTACTTCAGTGTTCTGAGGATGTCATTAGACGAAAGCGCTTGAGCACCATTTTGTGTTTCCTTTCCTTCGTGGTTTTATTCATCATAAATATTTTCACGTGTTACTTTCGTGAAATAATTTTCATATATATATATATAATATAGGGTAGAGTGAAAATGGACCCCAAATTTTTTTTTTCAAATATCGAATTGGAATACCTGCAAAAGTTGTCAACGGCCTACTGTCAATGTTCACTCAAAATTTGATGTCCCTTAAATTAAATGTTCAAGGTCCCCAGCGAGGGCAAAAAATCGCTTCCTAATTTGAACATTTCTGGCAGTATTCCCCTACTTTGTGTATATATATATATATATATATATATATATATATATATATATATATATATATATATAAACAAAGTACACAGAGCTCATTACGTGAAGGTAGTTGCACATCGAGTTCCAGCCTAGCCCATCCCAACCACCCAACCTTATTATGGACTTTTGTCTAAGTCTTATTCCTTTTCCTAATTACCGAACTATGCTGTGATTTAGTATTAAAAATGGCATTATATTTCTTGATTCCAATCTCACTCGAATGAATCCATCCCTTCGTTCTTTTCCACAAAGTGTAGCTGCTGCTTCCATTACTAGCTTAACACATCTTTCTACGGCCTGTGTGTGACATGGCATCCCAAGTATGCCTCCAAAATCTGACTGTTTGGAAGCGAGCTCTCTCAATTCCTTCTCCGTTTATTGCTGCAAAAGCAGAGGACTCAATCGCCCTTCTTCTTGCCAGTTAATAAGATCAATGTATTCTTTTGCTCCAAAGTTCAGCCTTGGTATTGAAAACTTTCGGATTTTCTTTTGTGTTTTGCTTCTTGCAAGCATAATTTTTCCAATTGCCAGCTCTCTGATGTGTTCCTGATCATCGGTGATCATGGCGAGCGATTAGGTTTTCTGGGTGAGCAAAATAAGCGTTGCGTTGTTTTGAAGAATCCACAACGTTTCTTAGCTCAAGTGGAAGGTATCTTGATCTTGAAATGGTTTCCCAGACATGTCTTCCTCCTTCTGTGCATAAAGATTTTGACTTAATGGTAAACCACATTGGAGCATAAACTTTCATTACAAATGTTGCTAATGCACGAAGGTTCTCTGATGGTTTATCTTTAGCAATGTATAAGCGTAGAATTCGATTTGCTGTAGTTATCCACCTTGCATGAAATAAAGTTCCTGGATTTTTTGCAGACAAATCCTGCGAGCATTTACCTGAGCACACAGCTTTACAAATTTCAAGCAAATACTTCTGGTCCGTACTTAAGTCTTTATTTGCTATGTATGGTATATCAGCTTTAATTTTATCAAACCCTGCAACTGGAAGTTGTTCACAATTTTTCAGTGCTTTGCCAATTGTTCCAGAGAAGGTATCAGGTCCTGTTGTGCTCCCATCAATGTGATATAACAAGTGGCGAAGTGGAAGTTCGTTAGCGTGCAATTGACATATTAGCCACTACAAAGGTCTACCTAATGCCAATTCTAAGAGGCTAATAATTTTATTATGCCTTCCTGTGTTTACAGGAGTTCCATCACATCCAATAGCCACCAGTTCATCAATGTTTTGAACATTTTCTGATAAAAACTGAATTAACGAATCTTTAATACCATGAGCAGTACCAGAGACAGGTGCAATATGATCAACATAGCAAGACCATGATTCTCTTACTAAATTTATGCGTTCTTCAATGACCGACTTGTAATAATATTTCTTGTCTTGCTTGATATGACATTTAGTTTTATCTTTTCTTCCATCAAAATATAGAGCTTTTAAGTGTTCCTCATTATTTTCTTGTTGCATTTTATGCCGTATTTTCGTCCTTTCTCTTTTAATTTTACTTCTGTCAATTACGAGGGAGATATCCTCATTTCCTATTAGACCAACATCTTGCAGGGCAGCAGATGTTGAAGATGCACCTGCCCGGTCAGATATGCCGTATCTACAATAAACTTGTGCAACATTTCCTAAATTAACTCTCATTTGTTGATGCGAGTTAGACGGTCTAGCATCATCAACAGCTCTTGTTTGGGTCGGGTTTGATTCTTTCCCTGAGCAAGTTGAAATGTCACCCTCTGAATCAGAAGAATCAAGGCCTAGGACTACAGCATCATCATTAGTTGAAATGCTTTTGCTAATTCAAGAAAGTTCCACTTCTTTTCGTTTCATATTCTTTATAAGTTTTTCAGTTGTTATTTTATTTACGTTCCCAATTGCCATTTTCCTATCTCCTCTTTGATCAGTGAGAAATTTTTGCTCAATGTGAGGAACCTTTTTAGTTTTATCACACTGACATGAATCAAACTCACATTTGCAGCTAGCAATATCAAATAAATTTTTAGCTTTTCTCTGAACAACTGTAATTTGTTTTGATAATTTGGGCTTCCTTTTCTTCCTTTGTATGGATTTATCAACACCATATAATATATATATATATATATATATATATATATATATACATATATATATTATGATAGGAGCGAATAAGCTGCAAAACTCTTTTGTGAGAAAATGTTGGAATTGAGGCCTTTACCCAAATATTTTCAATATCTAAAGCGACTCTTTCTGATACGTCAGGCACTGCAAGATCTTTAATATAGTGAACTTTATGTCAGCTCTTACCCATAAATAATGTCTAAACATTTCTTCATAGGTTGGAAGCCTATTGCTATTTAGTTCTTTAGTAGCGCCAAAAACTGGGCATATACTACACTGCCTTGTCTTTACTTTTTTATCCATTTTAATATTTCTGGAAAAATAGAATTAATGTAATTAAATCAGAGAATTACAAGAAAAAATATTTATGCATGCAAAAACGGTTAAGTAGTTATACTAATAGGCTAAGCTAAACTGTAACACATCTCGTCACTGCACGCACTTTAGGAAGACTGAGTGACTGAAGCTCAAAATGTGACGGTTTTTCAAGGTCATTGGGGAGCCTCTTACTGAAACAGCAGCTAGTTCAAATTTGGTGGACATTTAAATTAGCGTCATTTACAACTTTTCCTAGATATTCCAAATTGATATTCTAAAATTCATATTTTCGCTCCACCCTAATATATATATATATATATATATATATATATATATGTGTGTGTGTGTGTGTGTGTGTGTGTGAGGTGAGGGCGGGGGGAGAGGCATAAATAGGTCAGAAAGCGAAATGATTACTAACTTTTTCATTTTTTTTGCTTATAACTAGCATTGCACAAAATAAGCCAAATTTGCATTGCCAAAATGAAAGTTCTCATTGAAAGTTAGTGTTTCTTTTGTTGTAATTTTTAAGCATAATTAACACTGCACACTTTGAACACAAACATTTTTACATTTTTAAAAACATTTCACTCAATACATACAAAGATTGTTTCGAATTCAATCCATATCGTATCGTATTTTTCAGTTTCGAATAACATTAAATATAAAAAATATAAATAAATTATAAATTAAAATAATAAATAAATTATTAAATTATAAATAACTTTAAACATAAAATGCGAAAGCTGATGGGGCACCCTAACCGCCGCGGGGCCCTAAGCAGTCGCCTATTTCGCCTATTGGAGGAAACGGCCCTGGTGGAGAGCTTCAAATCTATCTTACCGAGAGATTCATTTACGTTGAGTGCTACTGAAACTTTATCCGCAAACCAAGAGGTAAAACTTGCCTTGATATACGACCTCAACCTCGATGAATCACAGTCCAGAATAAATGTCGTCATTCATAGCGTCATTTTAATCTGTAAGATCATAACTAGCAACTGTTGATCGCGAAATTATGATGCCGCGAACTCGTCCAAGGATATGAAAGAGCGAAAATTTGCTGCTGCGAAATTAACCTGGTTTACAGTATATATACTTATAAACTCATACAATATTATACTAATGTTCTTGAAATGACGTTGATGGGCCAAACCGAGGTGTTGACATGGTTACTGGCATGATCTATGCTCATACCATATTTCTACACCGTATGACGAACACCGACTCTGAAAATGAATCCAGCTCAAGATAAAATTGCACAGCGAGGCCGGATAATTGGTATGCAGGAAGCAGGCCTCTCTGTAGCTGACGTAGCCATGGAACTGGGAATTACGAAGCCTATTGTTCGACGCTGGATGCAGAGGTGGCAGGAGACTGGGAATCTGCTAGATCGTCCTAAGTGTGGGACACCAAGAAAGACCACCTCAGAAGAAGACCGGAGAATAATCAACGAAGTGCAGAATGATCCAATCAACAACGCAGTCGCCATCCGGGAGACACTACATATGGGGGTGTCAGTGGACATCGTAAGGAGACGGTTGCATGAAGCAGGATATCACCGCCGTACTCCTGCCAAAAAGGAGAGGATCGAGAAACGACATCGAAAGCCAAGCTCTCGTTTGCTCGCCAGCATATAAATGATGATCTCGCATGCTGGAGCAGAGTTCTCTTCAATGACGAGACGTTTGCGTCTACAACTCATGGCCGTCTTCGGTGTTTGCGACAGGACAACACGAGATATGCCCGCCAAAGTATTTACGAAGTGACACGGAGTGGGCACGTGACGGCGAATGTGTGGGGATAGATGCACCTGCAAGGACTTGGATAGCTGATTGAGATCCACGGGAGGTTTACGGTAGATCGATATATAGAGATCATGGAGAACGTGATGCTGCCTTCTGTACGCGCGTATGCCTTTCCCTATCCTGAGCAGATTATCTTTATGCAGGTATGTTGTATTTGTGTGCTATAGAATATTATACTATTACTAGAGTAAGATTTATGTATTACACGCATTTGTATGTCCGGTTTCCATGTTTACATGGGACGAATAATGGTCATAAAATTGTTCTTTAACTCTTTCAGTACTATGACAACACTTTAGGATTTTATTCTGGATAATTGCAGACTGTATTATTTGTATAACGGCACACAATTACATTTAGCTGAGAGAAACCCCTAATACATAGGGGTTAAAAACCTATCTCGAATAGTGGGTTACTGATGAAGCGTATGGATGAGATATAATTCTACTTTTAATATTTAAAATCCATTTGCAGGACAACTCTCCCATCCACACCGCCAGGATTGTTAGAAGGTGGTTCGAGGAGCAGCGAAATCTAGAACTACTGGGCTGGTCTAGTAAGGGGTGTGACCTCAACCCCATTGAGAACGTGTGGAGGAATGTGGTGAACTCGTGGGAGCCTGGGCAGGAGTGGACCAGCCGCCAGCTGCTGGATCACACTATGGCTGAGTAGATGTTCCGAAGGAACCCACACATCATACATAACCATGTTGCATCTATGCCACACAGATTACAAGATGTAATAGACAATAATGGGGGATGGACCAAATACTAACTAGAACCGGGTATAGCTGTACCAGTTATGTTAATCTATGGCAAATTGTGAGCATTTTGTATGACTATCATTTTGTAGGATAAACTATTTAGTAAAACTTTCTCAACCATTGAATATTTGTTGTAATAAAGAATTGGTGTTTTATTGTGTATATATATTCCTTGTTAAGATCTAATAATATCTTCACATTGATAATGTGGCGTTGCCACATGTACGGAGTCGCCTGTAAGGCGAGGAACATTACATATATGAGCAACTGTACATATACGAGTATTTCTAAGAGATATTGAATTGAGGCTATAATAAAAAGTAAACACATGAAGTCTGATCTTGTAGCCTTTCCACGTACTTCCTTGAAGGGGTTGGACACGTTGTGGCATCAATGCTATGAGATCTTAGAAGAAGCTCCTGTCCAAATTTTGCGAAAATTTAGTTCATATTTCTTTAGATCTGATATAGATGTGTTAGGAGGGCTTTTTTATGCAATTAGAGATCAAAATGCTTCGAGACACGCTCGAAAGGTTTTATAACTAGGTTTTTTGGTCCTTTCCACTGAAGAGTGCATTGTAAGGTGTGACAGGTTGCACAGTCTTCTTACAACACACGCGAGTTAAACTGGAGTTTCCTTGATGGGACAATGGAAGAAGATGGTTTTGAAAGATGGATAAATATTACCTGGAATTTAGATATCTCTTGACTGATACCTTAAACTTTTTACAGACTAATGTCGACAGTATTTTATTGGTCATTATTAACGACTAACCACTTGCCTACAAACATCTATTATTAATTCACTTGATTAAAAAATTCATTTAATATTTTTGTATTTCATACAGAGTAACAATGAAAGGCAAGACCATCTTTTATACAAAGAAATACAAAGGACACCAAAGAGCAACAGACCGGCCGGTCCCTACGAGGCTGTCTCTTTAAGGAGGAAGGTTAAAAGATGTAAGAAATTTTAAAGACGAGTGAAAGTTTTAAAACAAAGCAAAGAAGTGAGGTTGAAAAGAAGGACAGAAATTTAAAGATGAGTGAAAATTCTAAAGTAAAGAGGAAGGAATCCTGATGGTCAGAAAATATTATTGAGAACGAAGTATTTAAGCCAGTTTGGTTAAGCACTTTGGTGATGGTGGTTTACTTTTAAAATGTTCCAATATCGTCAAGTTTCAGTGTTTATCGTTATTGTAGCGGAATTTTTTACACTGATTAAAACTGAAATGGATTTTCAGTGTCTAAATACAAATTAAATTACATTTTTGGAACCTGCAAATATCTTTTTATTCATCGTTATTAATTTGGAATAACGTCAGTAATTAATTTTATTGATTTCCATTGAGTGTATTTATTATTATTACTTTTTATAAAGGTGGATATTATCATAACTGTTGCAACAAAACGTCATTCTTTCACTTTTCACAGCTACTATAAACTTTACCAACTTCATATGAACTATTTATCTATTAAGGGTAAAGAGTATAAAAATATTTACGAGCATAAAATGTAAAAGCTTTTCCTTTTACGATCTTTTATACTTTTACAGTTGTAATAACGGAATAAAATTATGAGCCTGATATATCATTACACGAAAAACGTATCGGTACTTACGTCCAAGTTACGTTGTCCAAAGACAAGATTAAACCACATTTCAGGCCTTGAAATTCCTCTGTTTTAGGATAACTAGATTCCTGTTCTGAATTCATCAGTGTCGCATCGCCAATGAAATGACCGTTTGTCAGTGCAGGTAAGGAACATTGTTCTAATTAGCAACTGGATTGCTGGTTCGGTGAGTTCGATGGATATGCAGTTTTGCCACGATGCTCTTACATCCGTAATAATAAATTATATATATATATATATATATATATATTATATATATATATATATATATATATATGGGATGAATTTCACAATAAAACACGTGAAATGAATGAATGCTGCAAACCCACAAGGAAAAAGAAAAACGATTCCAAGGCATTTCGTGTATTCAAAGCTACACCTCGTCAGGGAATGAAGATAAAAGGCGAGATGCCCATAAATATATACAACGTACAGGAAAAACAAAACAATTAGCACATACTTAACAAGGGTTAATGAGAGGCAAAAGAAATTTTAACATGATATCGTCAATTTTATACGTCCCCGCACTGTCATTGAAATTGTTTTTAAAATGAATAAATGCACATTCTAGAATATTTCTTTCTATTATATCTCTGTTTTTAACAAGCGCTTTAGAACTATCCCACTTGATGCTATGGTTACATCTATACATATGGTTAAATAAAGCATTGGAAGTATTAGCTGTTCTACAAGCATATTTATGCTGTTTTACCCTAATATCTAACGTTTTACCGGTTTGGCCTATATATACTGAGTTACATTGTGTACATCCGATCGAATACACACAACCAACAACATTATCAGGGCTATTCTTTATTAGGCGTGATTTAACAGTATTATTATACTTAAAGATTACATTAATGCCAATTGCTTTAAGTACGTTGGAAGGTACTGAAAATTAACATGGTAAGGTAGGCTAAGGATATTTTTACGCTGAAATTCCTTTACAATTACATTATTATAATACCTATTCTTGGCTTTCTTAAGACAGTTATCTAAAAATGAAATAGGATAACATAATTTAGTACCAATATTCATGATATTGCATAACTCGGAATCTAAAAATTCAGGACTGACAACTCTCAATACTCGAAGAAACATAGCATAGAAAATAAAGGATTTAATCGAAGGATGATGGTCAGAATAAAAATGCACATAAGAGTTATTATTAGTAGGCTTACGGTAGACTTCATATTTGAACTGATTAGAGCATCTCCAAATTTTTAGATCAAGAAAAGATACGCTTCCATCATTTTCTTTTTCAACTGTAAACTTAATAGATGGGACGAGGTGTTGCTTTGAATACACGAAAGGCCTTGGAATCGTTTTTCTTTTTCCTTGTGGGTTTGCAGCATATATATATATATATATATATATATGCGCCTCGGTGGTGTAGTGGTTAGCGTAGCTGACTACGAATTCATCGGCACCGGAATTAGGACCTGGTGATGGCAGGCGGCGCGCAGCAAAACCTAGCTGTTCATCTTTCCACAAAATAAAAAAAATTGGTTGGTAGATAAATGGGTACCCTGGGTAGCCTAGTGGTTAAGACGCTGGACTGCCGGTGGGGCGTGGTTCGGAATGAACAATTCGGGCGGAAGCTAAACCAAGGTTAACCAAGGATATATATGTATATATGGATGATGATTTTCGATGTCTGATAATGCCTGATAATGTTCCATGTTTGTTTACACACGCCTAAACGGTAGCACCAAATTTATGCAAGAGCATGCATAAACACGCACGATTTTGCATAATGCAAAAATTGACCACAGCAGGGTTCGAATCCACCACGTTTTGAATAGAAGCTGATGGCTGTAGCTACTTCACTGGAACGGAATAAAAGTTATCAGGACCTGCCATACATTTAAACAAGCTAAGAAACGCATAATGCTTTCACGTCAAGAGGCATTTCACGTTTTAACTCTCCCGTACTTGAGGTAATGACCAGCATATTCAAATTATCTGGTGCAACACTGGGGTCCCATAAATAGGATATGAAGCATGAACACTTTTATCCCGTTGTAGTGTTACAGTAGTGGCTGGCGCCCTCACCTTCTCTTTAAGAGGTGGTGAGTTCGAACACTAAGGGGGGAGGCAACGTTTGCATATATATATATATATATATATATATATATATATATATATATCATTACCTAATTTATCACTCTACAGCTTTTCAATTTATCACTGTACAAATTGAAATTATTACTGCGCAAATTGGTTATCACTGCACACTAAAATTAGGTATGGTCTGGAGACTGGATGCTTCTTCACGATAACGCGCCATCTCACGCGTCACAATTTGTCCAGCAATTTTTGGCAAAAATGCTACCCCCAAAATAAGCAGCCTCCATATTCACTGGATTTGAATTTTATTTTGGTTTCCGAAACTCAAACAAACCCTGAAAGGACACGACTCGAAGATGTGGAGACCATTAAAAGAAACTCGACCGAGCAGCTTTTGGCCATTCCGAAAAGTGCTTTCGGAAAATTTTTTCAGCAGTGGCAGGATCGTTGGGCAAAGTGTGTGGCTTCAGGAGGAGCGTACTTTGAGGGGAGATTAAGCCCTAAACCCTGTAAATACCATATTCTGTCTATAATCGCATCAGTCCGGATACGTTTTGAACAAACCTCGTATATATTTTATGATGAACGTGGAATTTTACAGTGAAATTTTAGCCATTTACTTTTAGGTTTGTAATTTTTTAAAGTTATCTTATCTTCCTACTTTCTGGTTCAGATTTAAGATAAGGTTAGTGTTTTATATATAGCGAGTGATTACGAATGATCTTCCCGATTTTAAACATTTATTATGAAAAAACTAACAATGCTACAGCGAAAAGCAAGATATACAAATAGCTATTGAAGTTCAATATGAGCTCCTTTTGTGGCTCCGCAGATATCAAAGCGGTATTCTGTTTCCTTCCATACATTTTGTAGCATATAATTATACTGAACTTTTCTAAGAGACTCACGTATCCTTTCCTTCAAATGTTCCGAAACTGTTGCCATTGGTGGAAGAAAAACTTCAATTTTGACATAGCCCAGAGGAAGAAGTCAAGGGGGGGGATTAGATCGGGCGAACGAGCCGGCCAAGGAATGGGTCCACCACGTCCGATCCAACGATCAGGCAATTGCTCATCCCGGAATGTTGTAACCTCAAAAAGAGCCACAAAAAAGGCTCATATTGAACTTTAATAGCTTGTAGATAAAAATGTTAGAGTTCTTCTTTATTTCTATAATTTGCTTTTCGCTGTAGCTTTGTTAGTTTTTCATAATAAATGTTTAAAATCGGGAAGATCATTTGTAATCACCCGGTATATGACACGAATGTGCGAGTGACAGCATTGGTGGTGCCGCCATAGAGTCAGGCTTTTTTTTTTACTGAAAATCATTAAATATGAAAAAATGGGCATGTAGAGACCAACCGGAAATTCCTTTCCGCGCTGTTCTCAAACACCATGGAATCAAACCAAAGCTATACACGTGGGCATGAAACAGACCCACGGAGGAAACACAGATTTTGTGGTATTTCCCCAAATGCCCACCAGAGGACGTCACCAAGGCCTATAAAATGAAGGTTCTTTCTAAAATCACTGTCACTTGCCATCTTCTCGTTTTTGTCGTTACGTCTCTCTCTCAGCGCCTTTGTCAATAACACCACTCGTCACGCCACCCGCTCTCCGGCCTTCGCTGGAGAGCGGCCCGCTGTTCCGTCAAGGCTCTGGTCGAGCATACACGAAGTCTATCATTAAGTGAGGCCCTCTAAAATTTCATCCTGCAAGAAGCAACATCACTGCTGCAGGAGTTTCCGTTGACGCCCTTTTCAATAAGTCTCTACCGGCCCTCAACACTCCTCCTCTCGGCGGTAAGGCCAGTCAGCCTGCAGAAGCAATCCTTCGAAGACCAGATCCGTAAACCTTCCCGTAGGCTACAAACCACAAGTCTACCCTTGCCTTCGTGTTAAGCAATTCCCGCGTAGCCTGCATATTGTAAACGCAGCCTAGAGAATAGGCTATACCCAAAGCTGTACGCAAACAACCGGCAAACTAACTCTCTTATTACGACTGCGGTAGGCCTATACAATTATTTTAGCGTATTCAATTATCTTACTGTATTTGTAATTTGTATCCGCTTGGTTATTTGCTCATCTATGAGTGGCTCAATTACTTATTCTGTGTTCACCTCTGCATATCTTATTAGCCTACCTGAATTAGTGTATTTACTTAACAATTAGATTGTATAACCATGTCTTATTGCTATTAATCAATCATCTTGAACAAAGCATAAATACCGTTATAGAATTGTTAATCACTATAAATACCGTTATAGAATTGTTAATCACTATAAATACCGTTATAGAATTGTTAATCACTATAAATACCGTTATAGAATTGTTAATCACTATAAATACCGTTATAGAATTGTTAATCACTATAAATACCGTAATAGAATTGTTAATCACTATAAATACCGTTATAGAATTGTTAATCACTATAAATACCGTTATAGAATTGTTAATCACTGTGAACAAATAATTGATTTATTTTCCTAATGAAACACAAAACAACAAATTAATTTCTCTCTCCTTATTAAATATGGTTTGTTTGATCTGTTATTTTTTTATTTTATTAGGTTCAGAATCTCAGCTGAGCCCTAAACGGCCAAGCTCTGAGGGCCCAGTTTAACCTACAGCCCAAGTTCAGCTAGACTAAAACTTACGGGCTTGGAGGTCCTATTAGGTCCTATCCCAGGGTTGCTGACTCGATGTGGGCCTATCTTAGGCCTCAGTTGCATAAAATTAAGATAAAAAACAAAAGGGGCACTATTTATGGTCTTCTTTCTAAACCTTGCAACAACACAACCTGCACCATTGCACGATGCAACAATCTTGTATCTAAACAACCTAACTGAATTGCAAGAGACCTCTCTATAAGACCACACCCTGTAAGTGCCGCATTCAACAAACGAGTAGGAAGGACGCGCAGTGCCCCCCCCCCAAAAAAAAATGATGCCACAAGAGTGCCCAAACAATGATGCCACAAGAGCCCAAAAATGCTAACTCCAAATTAAGTGAATTTTTCACTAATCTTACAATTATGAGATGGATATACATACACCTTAACTTAATATATACAAGCAATGCTGCATCAATCAGCTTAGTCATCATATCGCCTTGGGACAACAATGGCTCTTCCTCTTCTAGATTTTCTAACACTCCCCACCGAAGAGGCATTGTTGTCATTACCTTCTGCAAATTTAGCCAACCCTTCTCCATGAGGCTGTAACTCAAATGTTTCTTCTTGACTATCCGTGTTTTTGTTGATTTCTAAAGCATAGAGTTTTTGTATAGGTCTCTTTAATTTTCCTCCTGAAGTCTTTACCAGTGCAGACCTAACTAAATTGTCTTTGCCAACAAACAACCCTTCAATTATGCCAAGCTTCCAGCATTGCCTTGGTCTTTCATCCCCAATCATTACCACTTCTCCCACCTTGATACAATTTGCATTGGAGCCCTTTACATTACCTGATGGGAAATAATTGAGTTCTGGCAAGTATTCCATCTGCCACCTCTTCCATAACTGATCTTGTAGCTCTTCAAAGTACTTCAACCTTCTGGTTAACTCTTCTTGAGTGCTCTGGATAGGCTGTAAGTCTTCTGTCAAACTGGGGCTTGATGTTAATTGTTTACCACAAAGAAAATGATTTGGTGTCAATGGCTCTGCATCCTGCATACTGTTATAAACAAAGATGATAGGCCTACTGTTCACCATTGCTTCTACTTCACACAAAATAGTGCAGAATTCTTCTTTGCTCAAATGAGCATTAGCTAAAAGTTTCTTTAATGGACACTTTACACTTCTCACAAGCCTTTCCCAAAATCCTCCCCACCATGGTGCTCTCTCGACAATAAACTCCCACTGTATCCCATGGTGTAAAAAGTAGGATTGGAATCCCTCCTCTTTTAGCAAGGACCAAACTTCTTGGAGATCCTTTGCAGTTTTTGAAGGTTTTTGTATTATCCGATATGATTTTATTTGGGAAACCCCTTCTGTTCACAAACCTTTTAAAGGCCAAAAGAAATACATCACTACTTAAGTTGCTTACTAACTCCAAATGGATTGCTCTGGTGGTAGCACATGTGAAAAGACATATATAACCTTTGTTAGACTCCCCTTGCTCATACACATAGACTGGACCTGCGAAGTCTATTCCTACTCCATCAAATGGGGAAGTATAGACACACCGTTCTCTTGGAAGTGGAGCCACTTTTTCATAGTAAGGCTTTGCACGCCAACGCTTGCAAACCACACATTTATGCAAGACCTTTTTTACTATTTGTCTAATTTTGAGAATCCAAAACTGTTGTCTGACCTCTATTATCACTTCTCTAGCTCCAGCATGTAACAACTTATGACGCGTATCCAGGATCAAAAGTTCCACAAAGTGCCCCCCAGAAGGTAGCAAAATTGGATGTCTTTTCTCCTCTGGAAGCCCAGAAAACTGTAGTCTACCTCCTACTCTCAATAAGTCCTGATCCAAAAACACATCCAAACCCTTGAGAGCAGAATGTGTTGGTAGAACCTGTAATAAACTGCTGGTGAGTAATTCCCTCTCTTCACCAAATTTTTCCTTCTGCACATATTATACGACCCAGTATTGCCTGGCTTGTTGAATCTCCTTACTGTTCAGAATTCCTTCCCTTCTTGTTTCTCCCTTAATGTTGTCTGTAAATCTATATACCCATGCTGTCACTCTTAACAACCTTTTCAGACTGCTAATGTCCTCAAGCCTCAATATGGGGTCCTGCTGCATAACTTGACAACTGTTCACAGTGCATTTTCTCATCTCACTCACCCATTCTTCTTCAGCCTGGCATTCTCTGATTAGAAGGCCAATTTTCACTCCCAAGTTTTAGCCACTCTGGCCCATTCCACCACAAAATTGAGTGTGCAAGATTTTTCATTGAAATTCCTCGTGTTGGTAAATCAGCTGGATTTTGGGTGCCTGGACAATGCTTCCATTGCTTTGGATCTGTGTGTGCTTGAATTTCCTCCACCCTATTGGCAACAAATGGTTTCCATTTCCTTGCCTGGCTTCTTAACCAGTGCCAAACTATGTAGAGTCTGTCCAATAATAGCTTGGAATTTCATAAAGGGCCAAAGATTTTTGCACTGTAACTGCAAGCCGACTAGCAATAACTGCACCCATCAATTCCAACCTTGGAATAGAAAGCCTTTTCAATGGTGCTACTCTGCTCTTTGCAGCAACCAACCTGCAACTTACTTCCTCTTTGAATGTGCCTCTTATATAAATACAAGTTGCATAGGCTTCCTCACTTGCATCACAAAAGATGTGCAGCTCCAAATTGTCTGGACTACTGTTCAACTCTCCAAAGTACCATCTTGGGATTTCAATGTCTCCAAGATGTGCCAATTCTTTGAACCAATATTTCCACCTTACCACCATATAATCAGGTAACTCTTGGTCCCAACCAGGTCCAATTTCCCAGAGGCTCTGAAACCAAATTTTTTACTTTATCACAAATGGAGCCAGGAATCCAAGAGGATCAAAGACCTTCGAAGCCAAACTAAGAGCTGTACGTTTTGTCCACCTTGTCTCATTCTCAGCCAGTTCTACTAAAGTTTTCCCATTGAAGGTAAACAAATCCTCTCCTTACTGCCAAACAATGCTTAGCACCTTTGTGTCTATTGCCCACAACTCCTTAATACCAGAATCCTCAATACTTTCTGCTGCATCAGGTCCTACACAGTACTGACTCATAAACTCTTGTAATTGAGAATGATTGTTCTGCCATTTTCTAAGCTCCATGCCAGCCTCCATCATTATAGCTCTAGCCTCCATGAATATCTGTTTAGCCATTTCTGTATTATCCACGGAACACAGCAAATCATCAACATAAAATTTTTCCTTATAGTCCGGTTGCACGGGGTGGGAACCCTGCATTGTTTGTTATAAAGCAAATCTTGACATATTTTGAAAGCTTATACCACCCCATTCAAGAATCCATCGGGTGTACACCTGACCCCGCTTGGCTTTTTCAATATGGCCGCCATTTTCCAAGATGGCCGGCGAAACTGAAAAATCCCATATCCTGGTCAATACTTGATGGATTTTGATGATCTTGGTGTCATTTCTAGGGGTTTTTAGGATGATGAGTCGATCTGGAGGGGTTGCAGATACTTTGGGAGTCGTTTTGACCCACATTCGTCAATACTCAAGGTCATTGGAGGTCAAACGCCCCCCGAAATAAGGAATATCCCATATCCCGGGCAGTCGTGGAGATATTTTGGTGATCTTACTGTCGTTTTTATGGTTTTGGGCGAGACTGAGTAGTTCTATAGGCACATGATAACAGTAGGATATCATTTTGCAACTCCATGGGTCAAGTCAAGGTCATTTGAGGTTAAAGTTTGGCCTTGAAATATGATAATGCCACAGTTGACATCACTGTATTTGCTTTATTTCAGTGACAATTTCTACAATCTAGCTAACTGCTGAGCACTTAACATCTTTTCTGCAGATAAAACCAGATCATAATGCTTAAATGACATAACCCACATTATATGGATATGGATATTCGGATATAAACCACAATTTATGCTGAAGTGCAGGGCACATGCATTCTATGGAAGGTTGCAAAGCTACAAGATATGACCTCGTAAGCAAAACAAAGCTCACACCTAGGGGGATTGGCATTGACAACTTTGATGCAGTTATTCACATTAGGTAACCATTTATTGGGGCAAATATCAAAAGACATGGTTGTGTCAGGATCGTCAGGATCATCAGTCTGCTCTTCGTTTGCGTTTTGGGTCAATGGATTGTTGCAATCCAAGCCGCTGCCACATGCACAGAACATTGTGCAAGGGATTCCGCGTCCCATGCAGCCGCAGCGACTCCCCCTGCATGCTGATTGTGATTCACACCCACATCTGATTAGCTTCAGAACTTCATCTGGTGCTAAGCACACTCCTTCACCAACTGTTTTTGGGATGAGAACTCTGTTTGTTTCGTCTCTCTCCCACCCATAATGCACAGGATCAAGTGGTGGTGGGTCACACTTTAGTGCATCGAGCCAGTTCGCCACAGTGTAGTGGGCTCTGAGCACATTTTGATGGAAAGCTTCAGTTGTTGGTGGTAGAGAACATAGTTTGGGTGCAGCAGTTCCCGACTTCCCTGTCTTCTGAGCCCATACTCGCTGACGACACTCAGTAAGAGATGAGGATTTCTTATCCCCATAGCATGCAACAATGAACGCTGTTGCCTCTTTCTCGATATGGTCAAAGCATGCATCAAGGGACCCCAGCTTGTCTAGCTTCCGACCCTTCTTGGCTGTGGCAATGGCAGTGGCTTTGCCGATGCCATGTATTGCTGCAACTGTGTCACAACCACTCAAAGCGTGTAGTTTGAGGATTTGTGGGATGATGTCTTTGTGCTGGGTTACAGTTGCTCGGATGTCCACTGATTTTCTGCCACGCACTGGAGACTCCATAATCATGGGACAGCCTAGTTTCTTAAATTCATAGAAGTGAGTCAGCATGGCAAACACGTCTGTGTCATCACAAATGATGGAGATGCGGGCATCAGAATCTTTCTCAGCTTGTGCGATAGCGTGTTGTGTTATTATCACGTCAGCCTCTTCATGAGATGATGAGAGCTCCAATGCTGCTCGACTCCTGCCTCGCACAATGGAAGTCGGTATGGTCTGCCATCCTGCAAGCACTAGCTCATGGTCTTGGGTTACAGTTGCGAGATACTCACTGTCAGCAAGGATTTGCTCACAGAGCAGCCTGTTTAGTTGCTCCTTGTTCGCGGTGCACGTGAGAACAGCGTCTCTTGTAGGCAATGGGGTGTTGAGGTCCAGCTTGTGAACTCTGCTGCTCTTGCTTCTCATTGCCCGAGTGCTTGATTTCGGAGAGAAATCATAGTAGCGATCAAAAGCTAGTACTACAGATGCATGAGAAAGATGTTTCGGTAGCCATACTTTGAAGGTTTGGATAAATGTAGCAACTGTGCCACTAGCAGGCCAGTCGACTGTCCACAAAACAGCTGACACATCCATGATAACAACTGTTGGTCGACCCCATGTTCGAGAGGATGTTTCCACTCCCAAGTTCTGCTTCAATGCGGACTTAGCTGCAGTTCTCATTAAGCCATCTGGTTGGAACAGTGCGGGTGGGTATGCCGCAAGCTCTGTTGAGAATACATGGGTCAAGTCAAGTTCGCGTTCGCTCATCAGCAAACCGATGACGCGTGCATAAATCGCTTCTTGGTCCATAACCAAGTGGGCACCCACCTTGATATGTTTCGTTTTACTTGCAAAGGTGATGACATGTTTGGAAATGGTGCCATAAAAGCCTTGTGGCCATGATGACTCGTACTGTGCCAGTTGCGTCTTTCCAATACTAACAGCTCTATCGGCATTGGCATCTGGAGATGCAAGCTGCCCTGTCTGAATATTGTATAAGTTGCCTCCTGGATGTGACTCTGGATCCATTGGGTCCATGCACTTAGAAAGGGAATCATGAAGTGATTGGCGATCTTCTCCATCATGTTTGATGCGACCTCCTGCCTCCTCTTTGTGGTACAGATGGAATGTTTCTAGGTGCTCACTCATATCTAGGAGGTCAGCAGTCAGACTCACACGAGCATTGAGGCTGTATACCCACGTGGCCATCACTTGTGGATTTTGGGTGTTACCAATGACACCACTAGGGCCCTTCCCACGACGCATCCAGGTACTCTCCAGGAACTGGTCGGTTGGCACCCCATTCCAGAGTCCATCCATGTGATGCATAGAACCCTCTCCTCTCATAAATGCATCTAAGACTTCTTCAGGTAACCACGTCATAGATCGAACGAAGAAGAGGCCATATCTACTGTAGTTGTGATGCCCAGCAGCGAAGAAATATGGCAACATATTTTCAGCTGTTTGAATGGCCAGAGCATAATCACCTTCATGTGTACTGCGCGTGTATTTCATAATGAGAAAAGTTGGCTTGATGATGATGTCAACCCACATACGAGTTGTTCTGCTAGCAGAGGCCAGTTCTTCAAGGACTTGCATCAAGTCAGCCATGGTATTGATACGCTCACCATACTTCAAGAATACAGGTCTGAGAGCTTCTTCAGTCAGCATGCGAAGTGCACGGGCATTTTGAGGGTACTTTTTTCCTTCTAGCATTTTATCCACTGATCCGAATGTGCCACAGAGAACTTCTTTCAGGCCACTTCCCGCTGCTAGACTGCCAATCGCACCTATGAAGTCCATCACCAAGTGCATTCCACCAAGGATGGCAACCACATCAGTCAGAAGACTTCGTGTATGGAACAGGATGTCCACTATAACCTTGTAGATCTGTTGATCTGCTGTGATGACCAAAACACTTTGGTTGGACTCCCTCGTCACTTTAATGCCATTGTTGATTGCAGTGTTGACAGTGTTGTGGTCCGCTGGCTTCATATTAATGAGTGGCATATACTTGATGGCCGACTTCTTAGCTGGCATCATTCCCGCCTCTACAATGGCGGGTGTCGAAGCCATTGTACTCAGGGGTGCCAGCGACAAACAGTATCCGTCTGAAGAACTCCAGATCTAGCTCTTCTGCACGGTGAAGTGACACTTCGGCTGCTCTTGTAAGCTTCTCAGAAGGCTCAAATGAGCAGGTTGCCTCCATGGGCATAGGAGGTTTTTTCGGACCAGTGTATGGCACAACTTCCAGCTCACAATTTATGGGAACTGACATTTCTTGTTTTGATAGTCTAGGAATGACCTTCGCACTGTCGTTTTCAAGTGATCTGGGCTGTGTTACAATAGCTGCAAGGTTGTGACAGTTTAATCTACAATTTTGGGAGTGAATAACTGCATCAAAGTTGTCAATTATAACTTGCACAAGACCAGCAAGTGCAGCATCATTCAAACCCGACCACACAGCATCTCTTGCTGCAAACAGCAGCTGAGCGCATAAAACGCCGCACTTCATCATAAGAACAAGTTACATTGTACTTGTACAACTCTTTAATGATTTGCTTATGGTCACCTATGAGAACACCCAGTGCTATTTGGAGTGGAGTAGGCTGATTTGTAACAACACTTGCTACAATGTTTCCAACCATTATGGATTGCAGGGAGTCAGAGAATTTCGAACTTACACGAGTAAGCAATTGCATAAGAACATCACTCATACATTCGGAAGCAATATATTTGTCTATGTGAGTACGATAAGAAGTGAATTCTTCCTTGTTCTTTTTGCACTCACTCGCGATTTGCTTGCCCAGCTTCTTCACACACTCATCAATATCAACAGATTCCTCACAATCTTTTGCAATATTCAGGTATGAGGCAGCATAGTTTTTGAAAACTAACAACGTAGCGATACCATCCCCATGTAAGTCTACAATTTCGTCTTTGAAGTAATCTTTAACTTTTACAATGAGCGACCTACGTGACAACTTCTCACCACCTAACTCTTTGTAAAGCTTCTCTACTTCAATTGAATTCCATGGTTTCATTTTGTCCTTCGACAATTCTACACACAAAGCAATGAAGGGGCGGTCTTCAGGTTCAACCCTTGACTTATTCTGGCAAGCTCTCTCAACCTCAACATGAAAGGTAGACATACAATCTTTATGGTATCGGGCTTCTTCAGCCGGTAAATCTCCTTTCATGCCCAACAACCTACTGAGTACAACTTGTCCCTGCTCATCATTTTTCAGTTTACACTTTTCTATCAACACATCTTTGTAATTTGTTTTTTTATCACCAAGCTTATCGGTCATAAACCTAGATGCTGGAATGCGGTATTGCACCGGAACTTTGATGTCATATTCTCGGGTAATATACACTCACTGACTTTCAAACAAAAGAGACAGTGTTTTTTAGGGTCATATACTGGGCCTTCACTGAGAACAGCACTACGTAGTCTTTTTGGCTCCACTGTAGGGGTATCACATTCTCTCTTTTTCATGAATGCTGATAAATTCCGCTTGGACACATAAGTGGAAACACAGTTCTTGTGACAACAAAGGATTTTTGCTCCATCTTCCAAGAGAGGCTCTAGTCTCGCTCGAACATCTGGCTGCCCTCTGATGTCGCTGCTCTCTATGATTTTCTGAATCCTCCCACAATTTGAAAGACCTTTCTGACCTCCAGGACAGCTACGCAGGAAATCCTTGAAGAAACATTCGTCTGCAGCTTTTGTAGAACCTGAAAAATAAGAATTTTGTTTACCCATTCTTCAGAGTACAAATCGCATTGAAATAATTTATCCTCAGCAAATGAAAACTAAACAATGCTCACCTGGTATATTCTCCATATTCAGCAGTCAAAAAACAATTTTGGAATCAGCACAACCAAGACGTCATCAAACCACCAGGTGGGCAGCACCATCAGCAATAATCTCAACAACCTGAAAAAATAAGAGGAATAATTAGACATAAATAATCCTGATTTCATTTTAAACCCTATAGAACTACTCAGTCTGCCCAAAACCATAAAAACGACAGTAAGCCAAAATATCTCCACGACTGCCCGGGATATGGATATTAGGGTGTCAATTTGGGAGGTGAAAATTAATTTTTGCCAATTCCTTCACTGAGGGGTTTTAAAAATATGTTTTTGGATGTGAAGAATTCAAATCTGCTATTATTTTTGTGATTGCTCAACACTTAGCTTGGTAAATCTACGTTTGATTAAAAAGCA
This sequence comes from Bathynomus jamesi, assembly GCA_023014485.1. Lineage (NCBI taxonomy): Eukaryota > Metazoa > Arthropoda > Malacostraca > Isopoda > Cirolanidae > Bathynomus > Bathynomus jamesi. Next base: position 21,644 of record JAJOZX010005971.1, read on the forward strand.
CATAAATTGCTCTCGGAAAACAATATTTATTAATTTTAGCTTCTCAAAATGTCAGGTAATGCTATAAAAATTTTAGTTTCTCTGCATAAAACATATCCTAGTAATCATAAAACATATCCTTGTAATCATAAAACAACATTAGAAAGTAATGACATCAGTAAAAAAAAATATTTAAACAACTTTCATCAAGTCTTGCTTTGATTCGTTCTTGGACATCAGCCGCCGACTTGCTTCTTGGCCTCTGATATAGCCCTCACGTTTCTCATGTGTATACACCCTGCCTGCTGCCTCTGTGACTTGTTTCACACACCTCTCTATTGACTGAGCATGACAGGGCCACTGTGGAACTTGCATAGGCTTGTCAAAGAACTTCTTTACTTCCGCTGTAGTCAGTTTACATGTCAAAGGAGGTTCAAATACCCCGTCAGACCAGTCTGTCAGCTCCAACACGGAAGAAGCACTGGGGTTGATGGAAGGTGTCTTCCTGGGACGTACAGAAAGATCTCCAAGTGTGTCATCATCTCCACCCCTCATGTCAACAATCTTTTGGACACCAGCTCTCCTCTCCTCACTGTCATCTGAGCACAAGAGTGTCTGGATTATCATTTCGCTGAATGCATACAATGCTGAGCGCTTGATGGTTGGCAAAACAGCATCCACTACAGCCTTCTTTTGCAGCCTAACTAGCCGCGGCTGAAACAAGATGTGGCGTGGGCCTTCCACCCAAGAGTGTTTTACTTTGATGTTGAACCAACAGGAGTAGTACACACCAACAATGTATTCCACTATCAGTCTTAAGTTGTTGAGGGTTTTGCCTTTAAGGCCATGTTTTGAAACCCATATGCGACAAAGCCTGTTTGCTGTTGTCAACCACCTTGAATGGCTCACTGGACCAATTTCAAGAAGGGCCAGATCTGTGGGAAGTTCTCTTGTCCTTATGGCCTGTGTGATCCTATACCCGTACGCTTGATCAGTAGAGAGATCCTTTACGACATTGTCACTCAGTGAAGTAAGAGGCTCTCCAATTGAGAGTTTGGTGAATGAAGGATCAATTTCAAGTTCGGTTGCAGTGTCTAGCATCTTGCCAATGTTACCTGTCCACTTGTTGTTAGACAAGGTCTTCCCATCCAGTGCTGTGATCAAGTGTCGCAGGGGTAACTCGTTAGTGTGGAGGGCACAAACCAACCAGATCAGCTTACGGCAAAGCTTGACCTCTACCCAATGCATGGAACCACCCTCCCAGCCAGTGTTAACACTTGTAGAATCACCTCCAATGGCCTGCAGGCTTTTATCAATGCCCTTCTTCTTCATGAAATCTACAAGATTATCAGCAATAACTTCAGCAGGTTTTTTCTCGTTGAACCTTTCTCAGGAGTGAAGTGGTAGAGATATCTTCCACCTGGCTCACTGCACACAGAATAATGCTCTTCTTTAATGATGCTGAGGAACTGACGATCTGAATTGTCTGCTTTCAGCATAACTTTAGTTGTATCTTGACGGCCGTCAAAGAAGATGCAGTCAATTTCACCCTTCTTACAAAGATCATCAAATTCCTGATCCAGGGATCTCATAACTTTTTCTTGGGCCCTCTTGACTTTATTGTGATCAACTACAAGTCTCTTGTCTTCTTCAGTGATCAAGCCAGCATCCATAAAGGCAGCAGTGGTGATGGCAGCTGTGGCACGCAGGCCAACACCATATCTGATGCTATGCATAGCAACATTAGGTATTTCTAATATGTTGTACTCTGGCTTTTTATTGGAAGTTGAAGACGTGCTTGGTATTTCTAATGTCACTTCATAACTTCCATCCTTTCCATCTTGAGCATCAGCTATTTGTTCTTCATTTTCATCATCAGAGAAAATTATTTCATTTGATGGCATTGAAACATCCTGCTTACTTGTCTGCTTATATTCAGCAAGCCTTCTTCTTTTTTTCTTCTTGCCGCTTCTGCTTTTTGACTTGTCTGTTGTGCTCAGGTTGATCTGGCAAGCCAATCTGATGTGGTCCAATAGAACCAGACTTGTCTCTCTGACCTTTAATGAAAGCAAATTCCTTCACAGGGATCTTCATCTCCCTCGGGCATGTACAGTTAATGTGAGTTTCGTTTTTGCAACCAGCATCTGCAAGGCAGCCAAATTCAGAGCAGAGAACAATTTTACACTTGCAACTGAGGTTGTCAAAAAGCTTGTCAAGTTTTGCAATGAAAGCCTCTTTGACATGTAGCTTTCCTCTCCCAAGAGATATGTTTTTGGCCTGCTCCCAGCTCTCTTGGATCTTGTTTAAGATTGTGACTCGTGAATTTACAACGGGGGCTACAAAAGAACTGTTTGCTCGTTCCCACTTTTCAAGCACTTAGGGTAAATGTCCTTTGCAAGACTGGCTGCTGGGTAGTTTCTCACATCCTCACCACTTTGTTCTCTTAGCAGTAGCCCATATTTCAGAACGTCTCGCAGAGTTGGGAGTTCAGAGGGCAACAACTCTCTACCAGTTCCAATTAAGTTGCTCATATGTGTGAATGTCCCCAGTCTTGTCCTCCTTTTAGAAGCCATTGTAGGTCAATTCCCACTGGTTAGGATGGTAGCACTGACGGACAAGTAATCTTCAGCACACTGATGAATATGTTTCAACCTGTGAAATAAGCAAAAACAGCAGTGCATTATATATACAGCATATATAATTATTAATATAATAATTATTATATAATTCCACAAAAAAGTCAAAAAGTCACTATTTTTATGTAGCTTCTTACCAAGCAAAACTACTGTAAATTATATTAAATTAACAAACATATCTTTAGAATTCCTAAGTCATGCTGTAACTTTTTAGCACCCCTCATATTTGGAATTTGAAAGTTGAAAAATTCGACACACCCTAATGGGATATTCCTTATTTCGGGGGGCGTTTGACCTCCAATGACCTTGAGTATTGACGAATGTGGGTCAAAACGACTCCCAAAGTATCTGCAACCCCTCCAGATCGACTCATCATCCTAAGAACCCCTAGAAATGACACTAAGATCATCACAATCCATCAAGTACTGACCAGGATATGGGATTTTTCAGTTTCGCCGGCCATCTTGGAAAATGGCGGCAATATTGAAAAAGCAAAGCGGGGGTCAGGTGTACATCCGATGGATTCATGAATGGGGTGGTATAAGCTTTCAAAGTATGTAAAAATTTGCTTTATAACAAACAATGCAGGGTTCCAGTAAAATCAGGGTCTGTGCTACCGGACTATTATGTGTTCAGTAGTGTTAGGATAGACTTCAGAATATTTCTTAAAATGGTACTGCATAGTAGCTGCCAACAGAAATGGACTAGCGCTGAGGCCAAACAACACTGACTTCATTCTATATGCTTGAACCTTAGGTTCATTTTCCAACAAGTCTTTCGTATCCACCCACAGATACTTTACTGCGTCTCTGTCCTCTGGTTTTAACTTTATCCTCAAAAGGGCTTGCTTCACATCTGCAGTCAATGCTACTCTACCAAACCTGAATCTCAGTAATAAGGAAAATAAATCTGCATTTAAATTTGGCCCAGCATCCAAACAGTCATTCAAGGACACACCACCTTTGTCCTTGGCTCAGCCATCAAAAACTACCCTCAGTTTGGTGGTAGTTTTGTCTCGCCGTACCACTGCATGGTGGGGCAGATAATGTGCCTCCTGGCTCACCATCTCACCTTGCACCCTTTCAGCATAGCCCTCCTTTACATGACTTAGGATGTTCTCATTGTATTCATTTAACAAATCCTCATTTTTTCTTAGCCTGTGCAATGAAGTCTCGAACCTCCTATTAGGTAGCTGAAGGTTTGAACTGGGTTTGCAAGAATCCTTCCCAGGGAGGCCAACTTCATAGCAACTATCTCTAAACCCAATCTCTTTTTCAAATTGCTCTAAAACATCACTGTTCACTGTACTCGCCTGCTTCTCCTGTTTGTCCCTTATGCCAGTGGATTCAAGTTCGGAAAAGGCTTTCAAATGCCTTTCCAAACCATGGCTGTTCTCCTCAATCTTAACAAAAAGAGCTTTAACCTCCATTTCATTGCAATAGCTACCATGTAGCATCCAGCCTAGCTTACTTTCAATAGCTACTGGATCTCGAGATGTGCGGACAATATTACCAGTGATGAAGTTCCAGTAATAGTTAGCTTCAATCAAAAGACTAATATCTTCTGTTCTTTCAAACTTATTATTGCCCAAATTAATTCCTTTAACTTGCAATTCTTGGACACATGCCATATCTAAACAAGTAGTGACTGGAGCACAAAGTTCCTCAATCTCTACAGCTTGGACCTTGATAGTGGGACTTTGTGGTAACAACCTCTTAACCAGAACTTCTACCTTCTTAACTTTGGTTCGGCTTTGAATGGAACCCCCAAACCCAGAAATTCTTAAATTTTCCCTCTTAAGTTCTTTAAACTTCAATTTTCTGGAAATTCTGGCTACCACTATCAAACAACACTCTTACAGTAGCTTCTCCATCATTCCCAATTAATAATGCTGCAGCTGTTTGCAATAATCCCCCTTTACTTTTACTCCCTTTCATAGCAGGCATGTGCCACTGATGTCTCTACTTCTGGGGTAGGCCTACTAGGAGTGTTTTCACAAAATAATGGCTGATGCCGGCTATGGCATTTTTTGCACAAAATTTTAAACTTACAAAACCTTGCTCTGTAACCTTTCAAAAAACATTTTTAAACATGCTGTGGACTTAGTTACCCTGTCCTTTCTCTCCTCAAAAGGTAAAGCCTCAGCCACCTCACATTTATATGACTTGTGGTTGCCTTCGCAAAATATGCATCCCTTGATTTCCTTTAATTTATTCTCAGAGGATGCATGTAGAGCTGACACTGTACCTGGGCTATTCCTTTTTGTAGAAACTTTGGTGCTGTGCCTGCCTTTGTCCCCTTGTTTAACATCCCACTGTGCAAACTCAATTCCCTCTCGTCTTGCTAATTCTGTGCCTGAAAGACTTAACATCTGCTGAAGGGGGATGTACACATGTTCTGTAGAGTGTCCCCTACTTAATTCAAGCAAAATTGAGCTAGGCAATTTAGACTCCAGTATAGTGACCAACATTATACCATACCTTTCCATTCCTACACCCAAGTTATCCAGGGATCTAGTTCTAACTTCAAATTCATCATATAACTGCCGTAACTCTTTGACACTATTGGGATTATTAACAGGAGGTATAGCTAAAAGTTCGCGCAGGTGGCTTTTAATTAAGATCTCTGGTTTACCAAACCGTTTCTTTAATATATCCCAAGCTACATTATAATTAGCTTCTGTTAATGCTAATCCTGCTATTGTCTTTGCTGCCTCCCTTTCCAAGAGGGACTGCAACTAATTAAACTTCTCCACCGCACTTAACACTTGACTAGAATGAACTGCTGATTGAAAACTGTCTGCCTATCCTTGCCACTCCTAAATACTCCCAGAAAATGTTTTAAGTACAAGCCTCGGTAATTGAACTGCAGATCTGTTAAAGATAACTTCACAAACACCATTTGTTGAGGGTTGTGTTTCATTATTAGACCTTGTCTCTAACTGTACTGAGCTGCTAAACTCTTTTGCTCTGTGGCATACTTTAATTATGTCATCAAGAATCTCTTCAAAGTAAATTATGTTATTTTCTATTTCATCCTCTTCTATAAGAGCCTCAATTTTAACATTTACTTCGCTTAGAGCAACCTTTTTAGTTTCTAATATGGAAAGCTGCGCAGTCACTAGGCTTAAATCCTCTTGCTCTATGGCAGAATCTATAGTGGCAATGACCTTTGTAATTAGACCTTTGTAGGCGCTTCTCCTTTTTCTAAACTTGTTCAATTCAGCTGCACTCATCTTCAATGCAAACAACAATTGGGCTCAATACCAAATGAGCTGAATTGGCAAAAATACTTAACCAAACTGATCAAACTCAAATTTGGCTTTTTTCAAATAAACTGAATTGCTGGGTGGGGTACTGACCAACCTTCAGTATGGAATACCAAATTTTCCACCCAAGTAACTGGCGCACTGAAGTCTGCAACCTTCGCCTACGAACAATGAACCAAAATTAACCAAACCGGTAAAATGTAGGCCCAAAACAACGACAGACTAGTAGCCAAGTTTCGCAATTGGGCGACCAAACTTTCTACCCTGGGATCTTAACTGAATTATGTTCAACCCGTCCAGGCCTAACTTGGGCTACAATTTGCACAGTCAGAACTTTGCCAAAAAATAGTCACTGACAGTCTTGGGCTAGAATCCGGTTCCGAAGGACCATGTTATTTTTTATTTTATTGGGTTCAGAATCCCAGCTGAGCCCTAAACGGCCAAGCTCTGAAGGGCCAGTTTAACCTACAGCCCAAATTAAGCTAGACTAAAACTTACAGACTTGGAGGTCCTATTAGGTCCTACCTCAGGGTTGTTGACTCGATGTGGGCCTACCTTAGGCCTCAGTTGCATAAAATTAAGATAAAAAGAAAAGGGGCACTATTTATGGTCTTCTTTCTAAACCTTGCAACAACACACAACCTGCACCATTGAACGATGGAACGATCTTGTATCTGAACAACCAAACTGAATTGCAAGAGAGCTCTCTATAAGACCACACCCTGTAAGTGCCGCATTCAACAAACGAGTAGGAAGGACACGCAGTGCTCCCACCCCCCCAAAAAAAAATATGCCACAAGAGTGCCCAAACAATGATGCCAGAAGAGCCCAAAAATGCTAGCTTTAAATTAAGTGAATTTTTCACTAACCTTACAATTATGAGATGGATATACATACACCTTAACTTAATATATACAAGCAATGCTGCATCAATCAGCTTAGTCATCATATCGCCTTGGGACAACAATGGCTCTTCCTCTTCTAGATTTTCTAACAAGCTGTAGGCCCAAGCTGGTGACCCCAAATTATTCATTTCAATTTAATTCATAGATTATAGTAAGCCTACTTTCTTGGCCAAATCAAATTGGTGATCCGTAAGACACTATAGGTATAATGAAGATTAAGTTAAATTTGGTTAGGTTAGGGTAAGTACGTTATTGAGATTAGGTTAAATTCCACCACTCACAATTGAAAATGTTAAAATTTCGAGCCACAGCTGTGTGTGTGTGTGTGTGTGATATTTTTTAAATTTAAAATGGCCGGATCTAATCGATGTTTAATGAAACGAAATTGATTTGAAAAGTTCAACGGAGGAAGATTTGAAAAGGACATTGAAGGTTTTATCGTAATTTGTAGTCATTGAAATGTTCTGGTGTTTCCGGTCGAAGAATCCTTTTTGAAATCAGGAGTGATTAGACAACGATTTTATCATGACGTAGCATCCGTCATAGTCAGAATGAAGAAGGAAAAAGGATGACCGCGAGGTAATGAAGTTTCATTGGGTAAAATGCTTAGAATGGAGGTCAGTATTTCATTTAAATGACAAATCATATGAAAGAAGCAAAATACTTCTAAACAGTGTTCACATAAACGATTTTATGCTCTATCTTTCACGTCTATAAAACTTTTATAATAATTTTCTTTGGAAATAAAGATTAGATAGAATGAAATGCGTTACATGACCAAAATCCAATTTTATAATGTCGACGTTAGACCTTAGGCAAGTATATGAATTTCAGATTTGAAACTACATTTCAGATTTTCAACTAACATTTTAATATCGACATTATGCAAGTAAACATTGTGCAGATCGACTTTGCTCCGCTACCCGAATGAGATGAGGAAAGAAGAATTGGTTTAAATCAGTGTTTTAAACAATTTGATTTAAACCTTAATTTTTTTAAGAAAAGAAATCATTAGCGTCTCGTTTTTATGAACATTTTTGAAAATCATAAAAATTAGGTCCATATTAAGCAAACAGCCTAAAATATATTTACTTTCACAAAACTTTGTTCACTTAATTTGACTTTTTGAAAACCGGATATTAATCATATTCTGGCCTTGTAGTTTTGAAGAATCTAGTCATTTTGTTGTATGGTATAATTCTCTGGTTAGGTTAGGCCGTTGGAGAATGCATAAGTTCTGTTACGTTTATTTTCAAAACTTGAATAAAATAAAATGCAAGGGAATTATGTCAAACTAGAATAAGATCGAATTTGGCAAAACTGGTACACAGTCGAACTTAAACTAAACTGAACAGAACTAAGTCAAATTCGCTCTTTTCCAATTCAATCTAATTTTATGTAAGCCGTTAAGATGTTAAAATGCTGATCATTTGAAACGATGATGCCAAAAGGCACTCGTCAGACGTCTTTTGTTTTTTTTGTACAAAGTGCGACTTACATTTACATATTAATCTCCAATTTACTTAATTGTTAATTAATGAAAAAGAAATATATGTTTAAGATTTCGAGCGTAAGTCTAGTCCAGTAACCTTACTACAAAGACCTTTAGTGCTATAGAGCTTAATCTTAGCATGGCAATGAAGTCATAAAACCATTAAATTAATTAAAATAATCATTCAATTCTCAAATAAATTTTTTATGGTAAAACTCTTTTAGAATACATAATTGATATACAGGGTGAACTAAAACGGTGTTCCTAAAAATATTTATGTACTAATTTAACAGGTTATTTCTGTGAACAGCTTTTTGGATCTCCCTATATATTATCGTTATTTTCTATATTTCGAACTGTTAATGGTTAAAAAGTTATGATTGATTATTTATATTTTTTTTTTTTAAATCGCTGGTTTTTGGTTTATCCCACCATGAGATGACGTTAGGTTAAATTAATTATTAGGTTAGATGTAGTTAGTTTAGGTCATTGTCATAAAAAATTAAGTCAAATTTTCAATGGGGCTTCGAAGGAATACATTTCTTCATTTTTTTCTTCTTTTGACGCACACAAAAACTGAAAGCTAAATACTTTATGCTTAACTAATTGTATAAAATCATATATATATATATATATATATATATATATATTAGGGTGGAGCGAAAAATACTTTTTTTCTAGTATGAAGTTCTAATAGTGATTAAAAGTTGCAATTAGTGGACGAAATATGCTTGCCAAAATATGAGTTCATTTGTTTAAAAGTTTCAGCTGCCACCAGGGGGCTAAAGTTAACACAATTTTGTGTAAAACGGAAAAAAATGCTTCTATTTTAGGTTTGTCAAACTATTATAAAATTTTATCTTAGAATTATCTAATAGTTTGATTAAGATTCTAAAATGATAGGAATTCGTTTTGTAAAAATGCCTTTTCATATGCTTAATATCTTCAGCTGCCACAAGAGAGCTAAAGTTAACACAATTTAGAGTAACTGAGTCATGTTGAGGTGCATGGCAGGAGAAAGAGAGGCAGACCGAAGCGAAGGTGGATGGAGAAGGTGAGGGACGATTTGAGGGAGAAGGGTTTGTCGGAGGAAGAAGCCCAGGACCGGGCTGTGTGGAAGAGGCTGGTCAGAAACGCCGACCCCGCATAGAGGCGGGAACGGGCGAAGAGAAAGAAGTCATGTTGAGACTACACTGAATGTTGTGGGGGAGGGTTTGGGGAGGGTTGTGGGGGAGGGTTTTGGTGTGAAGGAATTTCTTTCTGTGAGTCATTAGAACAGTGTGTTAACACTTTTCTTCTTAGGTAGTAGGCCTAGTCGCTCAGTTGATCGGAGAGTTTTTTAATATGATCGGAATATTATAAAACTTTATTTTAAAGTGATTTATATAGAGATAATATTGATTTATTATATAATGTATTATATAATTTTAGTTTATTTATATAATATATTATATATTTATATAATATATTATATATACTTATAAAATATATTATATATATTAATTATATAATGTTTTGATGTTACAGATATTTTGTGATTGTGAATTTTCCTGAAAAATATTATGGCATCAAATACTAAATATAAACATTTCACTAGAGAACATATGAAGTGTGCCATATTTGAAGTACCTTGTGAGATGAGTGATATGCAACTACCAACTTATAACTGCATTATGAAAGATAACCTGTTCACAAAACATTTAGTGAAGGAGCAGATGAATAACAAGGAGCCTTCATTTTCTGAAATAGCAGAGGCAGTTTCCAAAAAGGTAGAAAATATTTGGAAGAAGGCCTCTTGCCAATAGTTTCACATACACCCGTTTTACAGATGATGCGAGTGTACCATGATAAATACAGGTCCTTATTAAAGCCATACAAGTCACGCAAGGATCAGCCTAAGTACAAAAATCAGCTTGAAGAATTTGAAAACTCTTCAAAATGCACTTTGTTTGACATCTGCACCTGCAAATGTAAGGAGTTTAGGAGATGCTCATGTGAAAAGAGTAAGAAAATCCCTCCAAAAGAGCAGGATTTTTTAAATGACCAACGAACACGCAGAATAATGGTGATAGGAAGCATTGACATAGCACACACAAGACGATTACAAGCAAGAGAACATCGAAAGGAAATGGAAAAAGCACGTCTGGAATCCTCACAAACAACTAGTGCTGCTATAACCAATACGTCCAACTTACAAATCGAAACAGAGACAAGTGAACTTCAACAACTAGAAGAGATATCTGTAGATAATGAGGAAGATACAACCTCGACTCAATATCTAATATCAGAACAACAGATGCGTGAGCCACTGCCTTCATTAGCAATTACTTGTGATAGATTTAAAATGTCGGACAGAGCTGGGGCTGCTATTGCTTCTGCAGTATTGGCAGATCTTAAAATTGTTACTCCCGAAGACAAAGGGAATATTATAGACAGAAGTAAGCTAAGACGTGAAAGACAAAAACAGAGAAAGGAACTACAACAGATAGGAGAGCCAAAAACCATGCGGGGATTATACTTTGATGGCAGAAAGGATAAAACAATGATTCAAGTCCAGGAGAGTGATGGCTCTAACCACCAAAGAACCAAACGCGAAGAGCATATCAGCATAATATCTGAACCACACACTGTACTTTGCACATGTGACACCTTCCAGTGGCAAAGCTAAATACATTTGCACAGCGCTAGTGAATTGCTTGAAAGAAAGGAATGTTAATATAGGGAACATCGTTGCAGTTGGCTGTGATTCGACAGTGGTTAACACTGGTAGTATTGGAGGCACAATAAGATTACTGTAAGAAGCCTTTAATAAGCCATTGCAGTGGCTGATATGCCTTTTACACCTTAATGAACTTCCATGCGCCATCTGTTTCATCACTTGGATGGTACCACTACTGGACCAAGAGCATTTTCAGGAGAAATTGGCCGAGCACTTTCAGACTGTGAAAAGCTTCCCATAGTTAACTTCAAACCCATTGAATTCAAGAGGACATGTGTGAAGTTGATGTAGATGACATAAGTACTGACCAGAAATACCTTCTTGAAATTCACAAGGCTATATCAAGTGGAACATTCTCAAAGAGTCTTAGTCATAAGAGTCCAGGCAATATATCACATTCAAGGTGGCTCACCACAGCAAACAGGACTCTGCGGTTATATGCAAGCACAGAGAATCCTTCAGGCAATTTACAAGAATTAGCTACTTTCATTGTTAGGGTATACGCACCAATGTGGTTTCAGATAAAGCGTAAACCATTATGCCAATATGGTGCTAAACATATGTGGCATATGACTGCAAAAAGCCGGTATCTCCGTGAAGAGCTTACGAGAGTACATGACTCAGTCATTCAGCGAAATGCATATTACGCAAATCAAGAAAACATTCTCATTGCAATGATAGCTGATGAAAGGGAGCATGTGCGTCAGTTGGGATTTAGGCGTATCATAAAAGCAAGGGCATGCATTCAAGAAACAGATGTTATCAGGTATTTTAAGGTGCCAGAAATAAATTTTTATGCCAAAGACTATACAGATCTCATTATGTGGCAAGATTTTCAGATAGCAGAACCACCGATAACCAAAGGAGTTTCTCTTGATGATATTGAATCATGCATCAAACATGGTACTACTCTTCATTCAGAATTATTTCAGTTTCCATGTCATACACAAGCCGTAAGAGATGCGTCAAGCTCGTTACAGACGCTGCTGGATCAGTCTGCGGACCTACAAACAGAGACGGTTGGATTCGTGCTACATTAGAATCAAGGAAAAAACAGCCAAAATTTGACACAAAAGCAAAGTACTAAATAGTCTTCAGCAAGAACCCTTTCTAGAGGCAGGTTGGTTGGGGAAAGGGTGGTAACTCCGCTAAGGCACGAAATAACGTTTCTTAACTGTCTCAAGCCAGTATAAAGGAGGAGAGACATTCTAATTTATTACTGTTCCCTTTTTCAAGTAAATACAGAATCATACTTAATTGTCATTTTTAAGTTAACTTCAGCCCTCTTGTGGCAGCTGAAGATATTAAGCATATGAAAAGGAATTTTTACAAAACGAATTCTTATCATTTATGAATCTTAATCAAACTATTAGATAATTCTAAGATAAAATTTTATAATAGTTTGATAAACCTAAAATAGAAGCATTTTTTTTCCTTTTAACCCAAAATTGTGTTAACTTTAGCCCCCTGGTGGCAGCTGAAAATATTAAACAAATGAACTCATATTTTGGCAGGTATATCTTCTACTAAATGCAACTTTTAATCACTATTAGAACTTCATACTAGAAAAAAAGTATTTTTCGCTCCACCCTAATATATATTAGGGTGGAGCGAAAAATACTTTTTTTCTAGTATGAAGTTCTAATAGTGATTAAAAGTTGCAATTAGTGGACGAAATATGCTTGCCAAAATATGAGTTCATTTGTTTAAAAGTTTCAGCTGCCACCAGGGGGCTAAAGTTAACACAATTTTGTGTAAAACGGAAAAAAATGCTTCTATTTTAGGTTTGTCAAACTATTATAAAATTTTATCTTAGAATTATCTAATAGTTTGATTAAGATTCTAAAATGATAGGAATTCGTTTTGTAAAAATGCCTTTTCATATGCTTAATATCTTCAGCTGCCACAAGAGAGCTAAAGTTAACACAATTTAGAGTAACTGAGTCATGTTGAGGTGCATGGCAGGAGAAAGAGAGGCAGACCGAAGCGAAGGTGGATGGAGAAGGTGAGGGACGATTTGAGGGAGAAGGGTTTGTCGGAGGAAGAAGCCCAGGACCGGGCTGTGTGGAAGAGGCTGGTCAGAAACGCCGACCCCGCATAGAGGCGGGAACGGGCGAAGAGAAAGAAGTCATGTTGAGACTACACTGAATGTTGTGGGGGAGGGTTTGGGGAGGGTTGTGGGAGAGGGTTTTGGTGTGAAGGAATTTCTTTCTGTGAGTCATTAGAACAGTGTGTTAACACTTTTCTTCTTAGGTAGTAGGCCTAGTCGCTCAGTTGATCGGAGAGTTTTTTAATATGATCGGAATATTATAAAACTTTATTTTAAAGTGATTTATATAGAGATAATATTGATTTATTATATAATGTATTATATAATTTTAGTTTATTTATATAATATATTATATATTTATATAATATATTATATATACTTATAAAATATATTATATATTAATTATATAATGTTTTGATGTTACAGATATTTTGTGATTGTGAATTTTCCTGAAAAATATTATGGCATCAAATACTAAATATAAACATTTCACTAGAGAACATATGAAGTGTGCCATATTTGAAGTACCTTGTGAGATGAGTGATATGCAACTACCAACTTATAACTGCATTATGAAAGATAACCTGTTCACAAAACATTTAGTGAAGGAGCAGATGAATAACAAGGAGCCTTCATTTTCTGAAATAGCAGAGGCAGTTTCCAAAAAGGTAGAAAATATTTGGAAGAAGGCCTCTTTGCCAATAGTTTCACATACACCCGTTTTACAGATGATGCGAGTGTACCATGATAAATACAGGTCCTTATTAAAGCCATACAAGTCACGCAAGGATCAGCCTAAGTACAAAAATCAGCTTGAAGAATTTGAAAACTCTTCAAAATGCACTTTGTTTGACATCTGCACCTGCAAATGTAAGGAGTTTAGGAGATGCTCATGTGAAAAGAGTAAGAAAATCCCTCCAAAAGAGCAGGATTTTTTAAATGACCAACGAACACGCAGAATAATGGTGATAGGAAGCATTGACATAGCACACACAAGACGATTACAAGCAAGAGAACATCGAAAGGAAATGGAAAAAGCACGTCTGGAATCCTCACAAACAACTAGTGCTGCTATAACCAATACGTCCAACTTACAAATCGAAACAGAGACAAGTGAACTTCAACAACTAGAAGAGATATCTGTAGATAATGAGGAAGATACAACCTCGACTCAATATCTAATATCAGAACAACAGATGCGTGAGCCACTGCCTTCATTAGCAATTACTTGTGATAGATTTAAAATGTCGGACAGAGCTGGGGCTGCTATTGCTTCTGCAGTATTGGCAGATCTTAAAATTGTTACTCCCGAAGACAAAGGGAATATTATAGACAGAAGTAAGCTAAGACGTGAAAGACAAAAACAGAGAAAGGAACTACAACAGATAGGAGAGCCAAAAACCATGCGGGGATTATACTTTGATGGCAGAAAGGATAAAACAATGATTCAAGTCCAGGAGAGTGATGGCTCTAACCACCAAAGAACCAAACGCGAAGAGCATATCAGCATAATATCTGAACCACACACTGTACTTTGCACATGTGACACCTTCCAGTGGCAAAGCTAAATACATTTGCACAGCGCTAGTGAATTGCTTGAAAGAAAGGAATGTTAATATAGGGAACATCGTTGCAGTTGGCTGTGATTCGACAGTGGTTAACACTGGTAGTATTGGAGGCACAATAAGATTACTGTAAGAAGCCTTTAATAAGCCATTGCAGTGGCTGATATGCCTTTTACACCTTAATGAACTTCCATTGCGCCATCTGTTTCATCACTTGGATGGTACCACTACTGGACCAAGAGCATTTTCAGGAGAAATTGGCCGAGCACTTTCAGACTGTGAAAAGCTTCCCATAGTTAACTTCAAACCCATTGAAATTCAAGAGGACATGTGTGAAGTTGATGTAGATGACATAAGTACTGACCAGAAATACCTTCTTGAAATTCACAAGGCTATATCAAGTGGAACATTCTCAAAGAGTCTTAGTCATAAGAGTCCAGGCAATATATCACATTCAAGGTGGCTCACCACAGCAAACAGGACTCTGCGGTTATATGCAAGCACAGAGAATCCTTCAGGCAATTTACAAGAATTAGCTACTTTCATTGTTAGGGTATACGCACCAATGTGGTTTCAGATAAAGCGTAAACCATTATGCCAATATGGTGCTAAACATATGTGGCATATGACTGCAAAAAGCCGGTATCTCCGTGAAGAGCTTACGAGAGTACATGACTCAGTCATTCAGCGAAATGCATATTACGCAAATCAAGAAAACATTCTCATTGCAATGATAGCTGATGAAAGGGAGCATGTGCGTCAGTTGGGATTTAGGCGTATCATAAAAGCAAGGGCATGCATTCAAGAAACAGATGTTATCAGGTATTTTAAGGTGCCAGAAATAAATTTTTATGCCAAAGACTATACAGATCTCATTATGTGGCAAGATTTTCAGATAGCAGAACCACCGATAACCAAAGGAGTTTCTCTTGATGATATTGAATCATGCATCAAACATGGTACTACTCTTCATTCAGAATTATTTCAGTTTCCATGTCATACACAAGCCGTAGAGAGATGCGTCAAGCTCGTTACAGACGCTGCTGGATCAGTCTGCGGACCTACAAACAGAGACGGTTGGATTCGTGCTACATTAGAATCAAGGAAAAAACAGCCAAAATTTGACACAAAAGCAAAGTACTAAATAGTCTTCAGCAAGAACCCTTTCTAGAGGCAGGTTGGTTGGGGAAAGGGTGGTAACTCCGCTAAGGCACGAAATAACGTTTCTTAACTGTCTCAAGCCAGTATAAAGGAGGAGAGACATTCTAATTTATTACTGTTCCCTTTTTCAAGTAAATACAGAATCATACTTAATTGTCATTTTTAAGTTAACTTCAGCCCTCTTGTGGCAGCTGAAGATATTAAGCATATGAAAAGGAATTTTTACAAAACGAATTCTTATCATTTATGAATCTTAATCAAACTATTAGATAATTCTAAGATAAAATTTTATAATAGTTTGATAAACCTAAAATAGAAGCATTTTTTTTCCTTTTAACCCAAAATTGTGTTAACTTTAGCCCCCTGGTGGCAGCTGAAAATATTAAACAAATGAACTCATATTTTGGCAGGTATATATCTTCTACTAAATGCAACTTTTAATCACTATTAGAACTTCATACTAGAAAAAAAGTATTTTTCGCTCCACCCTAATATATATATATACACAGTATATATATATATATGTAAAAATGAACAATGAATAATTCCTATATAATCTTTATATTCAATTATTAATTTTTACATAAGGACCAAACTCGCATAACGCAAGTTATCTGTTATTCAAATCATACGTCCATGTCCTTTCTTGACCTTTATCTTGTGTTATTTTTTTTAATTGTTCCCTCGCAAGATACTCGTCATGTTGACGCACGTGTTCGAATTCCGCTGACCAACACGGAAGGCGGGCATCTAATTACGAAATCTCCTCTCTTGTTTACTTCTAATTCAAAAGCATGATTATGTTATATATCGTTATGCGTGTTATGTATATATATATGTGCCCATGTTACTTTGTGTTAAATCTCATGTACTTTGTGTTAAATCTCAAAATAATAGTTATCCTAATGTAAATATGAAACACTGTAAACTATAGTTAACTGTGGTCAATTGTAATTAACTATAATGATTTAATATGATGTAATTAATGTACTTTAATGAAACTGTAGTTAACGATAATAAATGAATGTGAATTAATTGGTA
The DNA here is from genome assembly GCA_023014485.1 of Bathynomus jamesi. Classification (NCBI taxonomy): domain Eukaryota; kingdom Metazoa; phylum Arthropoda; class Malacostraca; order Isopoda; family Cirolanidae; genus Bathynomus; species Bathynomus jamesi. The sequence continues at coordinate 38,460 of JAJOZX010005971.1, forward strand.
ATTATAATCATAGTTATAGTAAACCAAAATTATAATGTACTCAATGTCCGACCCGACATTATGTCGCCATTAAGAATGTATACGCGGCAATATTTTTATTATTTTTTTATAATTATTTTTTCGTTGGGATAAATTTTTGATGTGCTTTCTACTTTGCCAAATAATTGGTGACTTGTTCTTTTTAAAATTTCTTAATAATTTTCTTAGATTTAGCTTAATAATGAATCCTGATTAAAAGTTGGAGTGTTCATGTTTTGTATACATTCTCTCTTCGTTATAAAAGTAAGCCTCCCAGAATCCTCCGAACCACTATAGAAGAACTCGGAGAGTAGTATAGAAGAAACTACTGCAAGTAACAAATCCGTTGCTGCCATCTAACTAGAACCCCCGTCGATTTCGAACCAACCCAGGCCATAGGCGAGGGGTTAACATATACAGGGCGTCCCAAAAAAATGTATACACACTTTAAATAATTATAAAGGCAGTGTTTATTAAAATACATTTCATTTTCAAAATGTAATAGAATCTACAGACATTATTTAATTGTTTTGTCAACGCCTGTTTTCAAACTGACGTCCGTTCTGGTCCAGGCACTGCTGATAACGCCAAGCAATGGAATCGCAAACATCACGAAACATTTCGTTTGGTATTTGGGTGCATTCTCGTTCAATGGCTGCTCTCAATTCAGCGACTGTTGCAGGTTTTATAGCGTAGACTTTGTCTTTTAAGTATCCCCATAAAAAAAAGTCTAGTGGTGTGAGGTCTGGTGAACGCGGAGGGTATTCTACGAAACCCCTTCGTCCAATCCACATCCACATCGTGCTAAGTACCACACTCGCAATACTCCACTCTTCGGTCCGGATCATCTTCATTAATAGCATGGACTAATCTTGGAATGTAACTTTTCCATTGACAGCGCTTCAAAATGCGTTGGACAGACGATTCTGAAAGTCCTACCTCACGACTCGCTTGCCGCACAGATTTTCTTGGACTTTGGTGATACGTTTCCAGTACTCTTTCTTGCTTTGTGGGGCTTGTCGATGTCCGTGGTCTTCCGGAACGCTTCTTGTGGCATTCTGAACAGTTCCATCGGCTTCAAACTTATCTCTAATTCGAGTGATGGTAAGTCGCGTTGGTGGATCTGTTTGAAACTCCCTCCTAAACTGTCTTTGCACTTCAACTGCGTTTTCACACTTCCAGTAGCATTTTAGAATGAATTTCCTTTGTTCAAAGCTTAGTCTGACTGCCATTATTAATTCTAATGGGTTTAACTTGGAAAGAAAGAAACATCAATTGAGCTATCAGCTGTTAAAGTGTGTATGCATTTTTTTGGGACGCCCTGTAATATATATATATATACACACAGTATATATATATATATATATATTATATGTATATGTATAGAAACGACGTAAGTATAGAGGAGCGTTCTGCACACGAGGAAGAGAAATAAAGAACAAATGAAAAATGAGGTACCCGCCCGGGAATCGAACCCAGGATCTTCCAATTGCCGGTCAGATATGCTATCCACTACACCACAGGCCTCGATCAGTCAGAAGTCGTGGTCATTACAGTTAAATGTACATATTCACGATTTGCGAGGGTGCCCTCTTAGGGCATTGGTTTCTGCCCTATGTAGGAGAATTACGACTTCTGACTGATCGAGGCCTGTGGTGTAGTGGATAGCATATCTGACCGGCAATTGGAAGATCCTGGGTTCGATTCCCGGGCGGGTACCTCATTTTTCATTTGTTCGTTATTTCTCTTCCTCGTGTGCAGAACGCTCCTCTATACTTACGTCGTTTCTATACATTAATATACTGCGTGGTCATTGCAGTTAATGTGTGTATATATATATATATATATAATATATATATATATATATATATTATATATAGAGTGTATATATATATTATATATATAATATCGAAAATCGTATATAAAATGTTATAGAAAGAGTGGAACATACGTACACATTTTTCATGAAAGAAAAATTAACGTTACTCTTGGAAATAAATTTTGAATCTCTTTTTACAATTTTCACAATTTGAATCATCATTAATGATTTTGATGAGCACACTTTTTATCTCATTATTCGAAATTAAAAATTCACGCGATTATTCAGTTTTGGAAGGAAAGAAAAGATTCGTCTGTTCTAAAATAATTTCACAATTCTTAATTAAATGTGGTCTCATAAAATAATTATTGAATAACGAGCAAAAGGGGAAACTAATTGAAAAAAGATTAAACGTTATTATAATATATTAATTAAATATATTATATCCTAAACAACTGTTACCCTATATATACACACTATATATATATATATATATATATATATATATATATATATACATATGGAATGCGTGTGGATCTGGTTAATTAAGCGGTTATTTTCCTTCTGTGAAAGAATACTAGAAAATTAAGAGCGGATTTTAGTTGTAAAAATTCCTCCCTCGTTCGAATTCGAGAGATAAGAGCAATCAATTATGGGCAATTTATACACAAAAATTCCTTCTTGAAACTTTAATAGAAGAAGTTTGATATTTACGTTATATTTTTTCTTCCCTTTGTCTCCACGCTACTATTAAAGAGGGCTCCAATGTTTTGGGGGGAGTATTTGGGGAGGGGGGGTTCTCCAGTGGTATTTGTAGCTAGTTTGTATGGTAGTTTTTGTTGTGTATTTCATGGTGTTGGTTCCACGGTGGTATTTTAAGGTTTTAAAAAGGAATGTTGTAGAATTTTTTTTTAAAGAATTTTGATGATGTTTGTTTTTTATAAGGAAGTATTTTTTAAGGAAGTATTTTCAGGTAGTTTTTATTCAGTTATTTATTATTCATTATTTCTTTTTATAAGAAGGGCATCTCATTAACATGCAATGACTTTTTTAAATAACTGATTTTCCAAATGGAATATTACGCCGATTTAAATATGATGAACTTCATAATTTGGAAAAATTATGAAGCCAACCACTCATGCTTGAAACCGAGAATGGAGAACGTGAACCTCGCTATTGACCTGAATGGTGTCGAAACCGCGCACTGATCCGAACACGTATACATTTCTGCTATTACGTCAACCACGGAAATCGATGAAAAAATTTCCTAAATAAGTGAAGTTTGAATTTTATCCTCTTTCATTCTGTCTCTCGCTTCGTTAGTCACTACAAACAATTAACCTCAACAATTCGTTCAAAATCTCGACAATAATATAGACATAAAAGCATAAAATTCGTATGGTCAAAGAATAAGTTGGATTTTTCGGATCGTATTATATATATTATATATATATATATATATACACACACACATATACTGTATATAGTATATTGTATATACTATATCTATATATATATATAATATATATATATATATATATACCGGGTGGGCCAAAAAAATTATTACCCATCTTTTGAAAAAATATTGTGGCTCACCCTCTACATGAATCTACGTGAATGTTGTACCCATACTTTTACTCTTTCAAACGCTGGCTATGAATCTAGATTCAACGCCCCAGGAGTAGAAGTACAGGTTCACAGCTGGAGGGAGGTATCAGAATATGGTGCTCAATTGAAAGGCAGTCAAAGTCAGCAATTGATACTTTCAGATGACAGTCAGTTTCTCCATAAATAATTAATTTTTCTAATTTTTCCACAAAATAATTAATTTATTTCCTTTTTCACTTCAGTCCATCATTCTGCTATAGTTGGTGAACAAGTTATAACATAATGAAATACTCTTTGGAAGATGAAGCATTGATATTGAACCTGCGTAAGGAGAAATACTGGGATGCAAAACGAATGAAGAAAGAATTTCTAAATAAACGATGGACGATACCTGGACTTCAATATCTCATAAAGAAAATCGATATCACAGGGTCGACCAAAAGAAAAGAAGGCAGTGGAAGGCCAAAAACATCACGTACTGACGAAAATATTGACACGGTTTCATCCATGATATGCAGTCAAGAAGAACGGCCTAACACCCACAAGTGCGTTAGAGAAATTTAAAAAACTACTGGTATTTCACGCTCTAGTGTTCGTCGTATAGTAAAAGATGAGCTGGGTCTTAAATGTTTTAAAAGAGTCAGTTCATAAGCTCTCCGCATCAAATAAGTAAGCAAGAGTTGAAAAATGTCGTGCTCTGTTAGATCGATTCCCAGACAGAGAAGTGTCGAAAATATTGTTCAGCGACGAGAAGACCTTTACGGTCGCTTCAACAATAAACACAAAATTACCGAGATTATGGAAGACGGCAAAAATTCTATCAGTCTAGATCGACTTTGCAGGGAACGTCCACATTTCAAAGTTAAGGAAGTCAAAGATTGTTTTGGTTGATCAAAATGCCAAAATCACTGCTGCTTATAACCAAGAAAAACTGCTTGATGCGGTACTGAGGTCGATAAGGGAGAAGTCAAAAAACAACTTTGTGATCCAGCAAGATGGTGCCACAAGCCATACAGCTCGCACAACGCGGGAGTATCTCGACCAAAATGTTTCGGATTATATTGAACCAGAATTTTGGCTGCCTAATAACCCATGCGATTACGCTCTCTGGGGTGCTCTACAAGAATTGGTTTATAAATGAAAGGAGATCAATTCCGTCGAAGATCTGAAGGAAAGTATTACTGCAGGCCACAAAAAGATATCACAACGATTCATAAATGCTGCAGTAGATCAATGGCGAGCAAGGTTGCAAGCGTGCATTGATAATGGAGGAGGTCACATTCCGCATAATCTTGGACTCAATTACGTAACTGTATGGAACGAGCGAATTAGAAAATAATGGTTACAGTTAGCAAAAATCCAACTTCACCACGAGATAGACTATGAAATTCTATCCATATATTCATTGTTCAAATAACAATTGATAAATGTAAAATTATATTGTTCAAAATCAAGGTAATGTTTTTTTTTGGCCCACCCTCTATATATATGTAGAGACCGACCGGAAATTCCTTTCCTCACTGTTCTCAAACATCATGGAATCAAAATAAAGGCTATACACGTGGGCATGAAACAGGCCCACGGAGGAAACACAGATTTGTGGTATTTCCCGAAATGTCCAAGTAGTATGATGGCATTTGGGGAGACAGAAATTGGATCAATTTAAAAATTTCCTCCTCACCATCCTTCATGAGGGTCCCCTACCTTCCTTTATGAGGTTTCTTTCATGGTCTTTCATGAGCGATATTTAAACAAAGAGAAAAATAAATCCTCCTCGCCTTCCTTTACGAGAGAAAAACAAACAAACAAACAAACATTCCCAGACGAGATGTTGAGTATGAAAAAATTTCATGGTTCATTTTACGCGGCGTTCCGGCGCGTTCCACCAGCGTTCCGTCGTGTCCGGTTTCGCGGGTGGCATTAGTTTATCTTTCTGGAAGCGTTCGTGCAGAAGATGCATTTCTGGAGCACCAGACTTCTGCTAATATATATATATATATACACACACCACACACACACACAGTATATATACATATATATACTAGTAAATAAAAAAAACGTGTATATACTATGTATATAAGAAATGTAGTGTCTGGCAAATATCAAAGATTTCTTTAACGCAACATGAGCTTGATAAACGAGCCTTGCAATACGAATAATTATTTTTGTTTAAATAGGAAAAACTTTAAAATAAATAACTCAGGTATGAAAGGGTTAATAGTTACCCGAATGCCACCTATTCTAATAGAACTATACGAAGATGTGTAAGGGATAAAAAATACAGCAGAGATTGGGTACGCCAATATCTTCGCAGAAGGCCTTACAAATAACTTTCTGCCAACTAGATTCATCGTTTCGGATTAATATATTGATACCGAAACCACACAAAATAAAATACGAATAAATATCGTTAACTCATACACAAATTTTGTTTTATTCTAATATTTGTATTACGGAATAGATCTAGAAAATATAAACTAAATTCATTTAAATTTCACTTACCTAATTTCAGGGGGGAGGGGCGTATATATTTCAGTCCATTCGTATAGTATTTTTAGGGCGGGTCATACTATGCATTTTTTTTAAATCAATGGAGAGGGGTGTTCAAATGACATATTTTGGTGTATAGAGCACAATTCTGAAGAAAATATTTAATTCTGATAACCCTAACCTATATCATTTTGCAGTTGATTATTATTAAATTGTTGATTATTTTACTATTGTAGTTACCCCAGAATATGTCTTCTCACGTTTTCTATCATGGCTGCTCACGTTATCTCTCATGGAGCATTGTTCTAACTAATCCATATAAACACATATAATGTAATTCATATAATAATAATAATATTTAAATACTCAAATAAAAAGGTGTGCCATTCCACTTAATTGTAATTATCATACAGTTTGGTATATGAAATATTTTGACGGTTTTCTGGCGCGCATAAGGCCATTTTCTGAGCCACCTTTCTCAGAGGCTAGAATGTAACATTTCAGAACATTCTAAAACGTTTTGTGAAATATTTGAAGTGACTCATGATTTATGAAGCTATTTTACCACCTCGGCTTGCAGTGAGGGGATAGATTTAGTGATTATCT
>JAJOZX010005971.1:50000-304513 GCA_023014485.1 Bathynomus jamesi
TAGAATAGTATTTCGTGTCTCTCTCCGACTTAAAATGTTAACGTTAATTCCCCCCCCTCGCATTATCCCGTTTATCTAAAAGCGTTTCGGCATAAATAAAAGTTAGTAAAGTGTTAATCAAGTGTATAATTAATGCCCCCGTCCTCCTCGCCGGGTTCAAAGTATAATGGCTTCCACTCGGTCACGTGCTACCCGTATTATAAAGTACAGCGAAGCGGTTGTAAAGAGAACGATGAAGGATAAAGAGAAATTGAATAAAAAGTAAAGTAAATAATGATATATAAATGAAGGAATGGGCCCTTAAATAAATTAATTACTATAGAAAGAGTGCAATGCAATTGCAAATGTTGATCAATGTTGCATAAGGGTACGCAACAAGGGGAATGTTGCAAGAGGTTATGTAACCAATGGGGAAAGGTGATTGTTGCAAGTGGTTATGCAACTTAGGGCCGAGTTATCCCCCAAGTTGCAATGAACTCCCGCTGGGAGAGACCTCTTTGGGGGAGAAGTTGGGACGGCCTCAACCCCCCCAAAGGGGTATACCTAACTTAAGAGAGAGAGAAAGGAGAGAGGAAGAGAGGAGTGTTCGCTTGGCAGGAGCGAAGCGCATATTAAGACTTCAGCCGAGCGGCCACTGTCTTATAAGTTCCAAATCAGCCAGTTGGCTTAATCCGCAAGTTGGCTTAACTGGCTGTGTTGCCAGATTGCACTATTTATTTAATTAAAGCATATATTCAGGCTTAATCCGCTAGTTGGCTTAACCAGCCATTTGACTTAGAAGGCGTAAATGGCTTGTTCAGGTGTACATTATTAGGGATGAGCTGCGAGATTGCTCTATTTATTTAATTAAAGCATATATTCCCGCCAGTTGGCTTAACCAGCCAGTTGACTTAGAAGACCTAGAAGGCAGGCACATTATTAGGGTTGAGTTGCCAGATTGCGCTATTTATTTAATTAAAACATATATTCTGGCTTAACCAGCCATTTGACGTAGAATACCTAGAAGGCAGATATATATATATAATATATATATATATATATATATATATTACCTTTTCAACTGGCAGATTGTGCTATCCAGATAGTTTTGATAGTTGGCTTGGAAATCCGTCAGCCGTTTTAGAAGACAGCCATTTAATAAAATTAAATAATAATGTCGTTTACAACCAAAAGAATTAAATAAAACACCATTACATCATTCTGTTTATTTAGACGAATTAATGGATTAAATTTCACGAAATATATAGAAAATAAATATACAATCAAATGATGGAATATATATGACCAAAAAATAAAATAAAAAATAATAACAAGAAATACGAACGAGAAATATGTATATATATATATAATAAAAATATACAAAACGATTTAGTATAACCATCAATATATTAGTACAGGAAATATATATGTATATACAGAGTTATATTAAATAATTAGATATATTGAAAATAATAATATTGAAAATAAAAAAATAATAATATACAAAACGAAGGAGTATAATCAGCAACATATTAGTACAGGAAAAAATATATATACACAATTATATTAAATAATTAAATATACTGAAAATAAATATACATCAAAATACTTTATGTTCTACGGCTTAAAACACTAAACTCACACGTCATCGAGTCTACAGTCACATCATTATTGCTTTGCACTACACGGTAAATACGGCCAAGCATTATTTCACCGCTCAAGGTGTGGGGGCTCCTTACTCGATATAAATGGCCTTCATATCGTTCAATACTATATTTGTGCCCACTTTACATTCGGTTGGCAAGTTATCTTTAAACACGGCTAGAATACAATCAAAAGCACGTACAAAGAGGTCATCGTTAGCCACAACATCATTATTAAATACAAGTTTATAAACACTCCTTTCCAATCGAGGGTTTCTTCTTACCGTCCCGAGCTTTTCAATCATGAACGCTTCTTCACTCTGCATAGCGGCAATTGAAATAATCTTCCAAGTCTTAAGGACAGCTACCCATTACATAGAGATACAGCTCTTCAGGGTGAACACTGTAGTCGAGCTCTGCCCTGTACCGCTCAAGTCCTTTGTACCAAAGTTCGGGATATTTTGAAGAGTCTACACCTTTTAAATATGCATCCAGCTCTTGACCATTCTTGCCTTGTTCATTCCTACATTCGATAAATCCGTCGAGCAGAGCGGTGTATGCGTATTCAAGAACCGTGTCAAAATAAATCATATCCGTAACACGAGCGTCTAATATAGGCTTCAGCTTGCGGAATCAAACGATTTCAAACATTCTGTCGCGGATGAAACGGTTTCGCGTAGGGACAAGAACGTTATTATCAGATGCATTCTTCCACATCAGTCGTATATCAATGCATGGCTGTTCGTTATTTATACACAACGTGCAAACAACGGCATATGAGGGGGCATCACTAATCTGCTCTCTTCTTGTACCTACACCTGCAGGTATTTTATAACGGTCCTCTCCCCACTTCTGAACTATCACGAAGACTCTATTCATCTCTTCAACACTTAAATAAATAACATTACGTTTACCAGAGTTTGTTTGTCTACAAGTCGTTTCAAGTACATAGTTAATGGCACCGATTTCGCGCCTGAACACGCGCAATGACTTCGTCACGGACACATCGTACACGGGGTTGAGAATGCTTCTCAAAGGAAGTTCCATCTTATTCGCACGTCCAGTCGGTTCAAGCTCTGAGATGACTATGAGCCACAGGTGGATGGATCGGCTCGACGGGCGGAGTGAGTCACGCCGATGAAACGTGTACGGGTTTGTTCGAACTCGTGTGTTTCGGAGGGGTGAGGTACAGGGGTTGGCAGCTCGATGGGGGGAGCGAGTCACACCATAAAGTGTTGAAGCGTGTACAGGTTTGTTCCAACATGAAAGAGTCATGTGATTACTTGTGACCCATTATACTGGGCAAACAGAATTTTCCGCTACATGAAGCAATACCGGTTTTAATGTTTTATCAGAATGCTCACCAGACGTTCATTTCCACAAACTAAACACATCTTATTCACAATCCGGTGCACTATTTGAGAGAAACATATGCCCATATTTTTCCTTTTTGTTTAACAAACTATACTCGTCCTAAAGTCTGTTAAAAACTCGAATAGGCCATTAGCCACAACCTCACTACAAACCTCATAATATATATATAAATATAATGGTAAAAATACTTAAGATTCTGAATGATGACAAGATTTACATTCTCAACCGTAGGGCACGAGTAGTCGGTATGATGTAACATGACATAATATCGCTTGTCATACCACTCATCAACAAGACTCACTAACCATAACCGTTGCTTATCTTCTGAACGTGTTGTTTTTTCTACTTCGCGGTACATGTGAGCTTTTATAAAGGTTAGGTCTACAACATACTTCAATACATCGCTTGTACCACCAATCCTATAATGCCCTCGCCAGAATATCCATAAAGTATTTGAACATCTTGTTCCATCGGACGGTTCAATGTAGCCTTAAAAGTGCCAAAGGAGGGTGGAATAGGGAGTTTTTCAGTATCGACCACATCTTCGCACTTTGCCTAATACCACTTCATAAACGTTGAACACGCAATATTAAAGGTAGCCATTACTATCAGGTTGTAACATTAATTCTGCTCGATTAGAAAACGGACGATAGATAATAGAATAACCTCAAGATAATGTGAAATAGTTTTAGAAATGTAAAATACACGCGGCGACAGGTTCGCACAGGTTTTATCACAATACAGAATGACTTAGGCTAGTGTAGGATTAGGCTAATGAATATTTTTTCTGGTGTTTTTCATATAGTTACAACGCCAACCCTACGATATGAGAGTAATTGAAAAAACATAGGGCCCACGAAAGAGTATATTCGACATGTGATGCTGTATGAGTTCCATAAAGGATCTAACGCTAGTGAATCCGCAAAAAACATTCAGAGTTTATGGAAATGATGTTGTGAGCGAATGGATGTGAAGGAGATGGTTTGAGAAGTTCAGAAATGGAGACTTCAGTCTGAAAGATTATCAACGAACAGGACGACCAAATGAGTTAGATGAAGAGTTGCTGAAAGCAACAGTGGAGGAAAACCCATCGGTAACTGTAAGAGAATTTGGCCTGTAACTCGGCGTTAGCCATATGACCATTCATCGTCATTTGAAGCTGTTAGGAAAAGTAGTGAAGGTTGGAAAATGGGTTTTGCATGATTTGTCACAAGCGAATCTTCAACATCGAATCGATATTTGCACATCACTGCATTCTCGGCAACTGCAGTCACCGTTTTTTAATCGGATCGTCACTGGTGATGAAAAATGGGTCCTCTGTAACAATATTGAGCATCGACAACAGTGGCTTAGCCGTTAAACAAAGACTGAACCTCAGCCAAGGAATGGACCCCATCCAAAGAAAATTATGCTATGCGTTTGGTGGGATGTGCAAGGAATTATTCATTTTGAGCTTCTGCCAGATAACCAGACAATCACAGCTGAAGTCTACTGCCAACAACTCCAACGACTGAAGATGGCATTACAAGAAAAATGTCCTGCATTAATTAATCGCAGAGGTGTTCTATTCCACCAGGATAACGCGCGCCCTCACACTGCTCGAATCAACACTGCCCAATTGGAGGCATTTAGTTGGGAAAAAATGCCTCATCCACCTTATTCTCCGGACATCGCACCTTCAGACTACCATTTATTCAGAAGTCTGCAACACCACCTCGATGGACAAAAGTTGCAATCCAGAGAAGCTATCGAAAACGAAGTGATAGCTTTTTTTAACTCGAAACCAGGGGATTTCTTCGAACGTGGCATAAAAAAACTTTTCTACAGGTGGAGGAGGTTATAGAAAAAGAAGGGAATTATATTCATAATTAATTTGTCATTATGTTATTTAATTTTTGTTGTGAATAAACGAAAAATTCAAGCAAATTTGTCCTTATAAGCCATTTAATTTTTGTTCTGAATGAACTAAAAAATTGAGCAGAATATATGAGGGTCGCGCGTCTTAACCCTCTAATGCCGACTGAGTCGAATACTTAGCGTTTCAAATACACGCATTTAGACTTAACCCTACAAAAACGTTCGGCGTTAAAGGGTTAAGGTACCTAAGCGCCACCGCAGGCGAAAACGTGTTTTTTATGGATATCACTATTTTCACCCTTCCTCTATCGCGTGGTTTGGGTTATAATGACCTTACGACACTAGAAGTATGGTTGAAAACCTTATGAAGCGAACTACTTTTTTCACCTTTATCGCCGGCTGGGCTCTGCCGCCCAGATTTGATGCGCGTCTTAAGGCCCCAATATCCCGTTCAACTGGTGGGAAGTGATGGGGGTGGGGGTGGGACGCTCGGTCTCTGGGTGGCGGGAACAGCAGGAGGAGCGCGAGCCAATGAAAACATGGCAGCCACGCCGCTCTGCTTTCTGATTGGCCACCCACTCCACGCGCCGAGAGGGACACGACACAAACATCCCGCCAGTACCTTAAGACTCGCGTTGCTGTTAGCAGGCGTCCTGTGTTCGTGCTCATATTGCTGAATATTGCGTGGATTATTCTATTCACCCGGCTTCTAACTATTATCAAAGTGTGCAGCAATGTCTCACCGTGCTAGTGATAGTGCTGAAAAAGCAATGGAATCATTCTGTTCCAGAAATCGCACCCAAAGTTCGGCATAATTAGAAAATCTAAAAATTAATGAAAATATAGATAAAATATAAAATATGAAAATCTATTCAAAAAACTCATCCACATCGTCATTAGCATAATTAGAACTCTAATTTAGCCAAAAATGAACGTTCTACCTCAAATAATAACAGAGATACTATTCCCAGAATATTGCTGTACTTTGGAGGCGATTTCTGTCGAATTTTAATTTTGGCCCTTAGGTACCTTAAGCAGCGGGACCCCTCAAATGTTACAACCTTATATTTTTCTTCTACGCGAGAAAATACACGTCTGAGCTCAAGGGTTTGCAGAGGTCAACTGAGCACGCAGGGATAGAGATATGCTCAGGTAGTGGCAGGAGTTACGTGACCGATCTTACAATGGGCGGAGCTTATCAATGTACACAAGCACGTAAGCAATGGAGAAAATGAAAACTTAATTGAAGAAAATATACACAATAAATAAACATATCGTTATCAATACACATATATATAAATACAATCAAGGTTTAAGGTATCCTAAGGGTACGGTATCATAGGTACCAGGCATCTGGTAACGCTTTCTATAGGTGTTACGGCATACCTTCGTGCCCCTAAGCTCCTTCACCCACCCCAGTTTTTGCGCGCGAAAATTGTGGTCCCCGCAGTCAGCTGTGGGTGGCTGGTCGCCCTCATCTTCGAAGCAAACTAAACCCTTCAACGAGTCAAAGTTAACGACTCGACGGTTCGCATGGTTAAGCGTGATACCCTTAGCATTCACGATATACTTATATCATCCCCCACCCTCACCTGTACCCATAGGTTTTTGGCCCTGTTGATACAAATGAGTCTGCGTACGCACCACCACCATACTCATCCTTGATCTCGTCAGTTAGCTCTCCGAGAAATTCCCCAATAGCAGGCATGAATTCACCTTCCCTCGCTGTGAATATCACGCTATCTGTGTCAGCGTACAGCACCCTCCGTCCAAGAGAGTGCAGTAGTCCCCAAAGCTTGATGCGGGCGTAGACCGTTGTGAAGCTGGCTACAGGTATTTTTCTAACCCGTGAGGTATCTGTGGCCAGTTCGGTGATGTTGTACTTTATTATGTAAGTATTGCGTACATTCACGATCTCCATAACCTCTTTATCGGGAGCGTTGGCATAATCCGTCTTCACTATAACTTTGTGCCAAATGAACGTTTCCTTTGACAGTATTCTGTGCAAATTTCCCCCAAAGACTGTTTAGACACAACTTTGCACTAAAGCGCTTGCAAGGATTCTTAACAATTTGGGAACGGTCAAGCTGTATACCTCCATGGGCACGGTAACGCTGAATATAAACCGTTTTTTCATCTTCACTATCAACCCCTCCCGGATAACCCGATGCTTCTCCCTTATTCTTCAAAAAAGCATTTACAGTATATATGGCGTGAAAAGGTTGGGTAGCTTCTGAAACCTCCACACCTCATGTGTCTTCAATATTCTGTACCCATGGCGAACGGCTAGGTCCAGCTCAGGGCTTTTGTATACACCTCTGATCTTACGCTGATTGGTTGTATGGTTACAATCACCGTTGTTCTTCTCTGCGCACTTCACGCACAGGGGAAACATGAGCTTGTGATCTATAACGACGGGTAAGATCGGCTTCTATAAATCGCAAGGGGGGAGCACCTCTACAAAAGAGAGTCCAAAGTAGCGCTCATTCAAGTTAGCGGAAACTCCTCGATGGTTGGTATGGTGGGACCCACCATCTTTTCAGGCGCACCCACGGGGTAAGGATTGTTCTTCATTACATAGGGGTATAAAGAGCAGAAGTCGTAGTAATGGAGTTTCACGCCCTCCGTAGGCGGAAAGTATAGCTTGAATGAGTTTGTACGCCCTCCAAACAAGCTGTCACCGCATTTGAGGGGGTCCAACACCACTGAACGTTTGATGGCCCTTATTTCTTCACGGTACTGGTCATCTGTTTCCATTCTTGAATCATACTCATGCTCCCACACGATCTTGTGAGTGAACTGGGAGCCTATAAGTTGATCACGGTTACGGGTCCATGCGAGGCTGTCGGCGGGGGATCTTCCATGGAGGTCCTCTGTGACGGCACACTCAGCGCGCGGACAACCATGCCAACAGCAGCCGTTAAAGGAATACACAGTCTTCTCACCAGTGGTTGGATCCTCACTTCGACCATCAACCCAAAAAACACGACCATTGACCTTAACGGGTACTTCACCCGTGTTGCGGGCATGTTTTATGTATACCCCGGTGTGTTGCTGTAGGTGTATGAGCCAGTAAATAGCCTTGTGCCCATAACTGCGGGGTTATTTCTGTGAATGACTGCTAAGGTGTCTTTAGGCATGAAGTTATTTTTGAACACTGTAAAACATAATGAGGCGATCGTGGTTGCGACTTGCAACGGATCGCATTTGAAACGGGCTATGTACATCCTTCTAAAGGCCTGGAAAGATACCCTAAGCACACGCACATCATTCACGCAATAACGTTCACATTCATCAGCTATATTGTATGGACTAGCTTCATTAAAACTGTTGTAGTAGCGGTCAAAATCTTCACGCTCACTATCACTCATGTTGGTGTAGTTAAAGTAATGTTTGGGTGGAGGTAGTCCTACGTAATTTAAAGTTTCGTTAGTGAGGAATGTGTAAGGGAAATACCTTTTGAAACTTCAGCGGCTACGCCCATGACCTTGGGTAGCTTTGCTAATTTACAAGGTGTGAACAGCAGGTGTCTTTAAACTGTACATTACCTCTTATCTGCATCTGTATTAGTTTGTTGCCTTTTTTTAAGGGATCACCTGTAAATATCGCAGACGACTCGTGTTCAAGCAACTCCTTATAAAGGAACTGTGTGTCAAATTTCGCCCCGTTATGGGCAAGAATATACAGTCATTTTTTTTAACTTGTCCGCTAATTTGACAATATAGGATACAAAGAGTTTCACAGGGCTGCCGTGTGCAGTCGTTTTAAAAACGTTTGTCCGTTTTCCACATTTGTGGCACTCGCCACACTCGATCTCCATGCACTCATCACAGATAGTCTGACTTACGAGTAAATGTGGAATAACCTCTTTGGTTTCAGCGTTCGTGTAAGTTTCTATATCGTAGTACACGGTTATACAAGGGCTATTTTTAGGCTTAGCATCTTTCATATAACATACATGCTTCACTCCATCCGCCTTATATTTTTCATGACATGTAGAACAGTGAATTTCATCGCATTTATGTTTGAAATTCCCAATTATCCATCATGTGAAATACCGCACTTACAAATCCTCATTTTCCTGCAAGTGCCATTGATTTATGGAGTTCAAAGCATTTATTATTGAAAAATGTACGTCTACACACATTACATTCCCTCTTCTCGGTTTCAACTACACGACTTTCACATTTGGGGCTTTTACACTGCTCACATACCATGTAGCAATCCTTACAATGTTTCACTATATCATCAGCAAACTCGAGACATCCCTTACACAAATCATGATGCCTTCCATATTTTCGACTTTTATCATAACTGGCGTAGAGAGCCCTTATGTTACGGATGGGGAGATACGATGTTCCTGACAATCCTAAAATAAGTAGAGGTCTTGTACGATCTCTCACGCAGCTTTTAAAAACATACACAGTCCTACGACGATCATCCATTCCAAATACGACTATACGTGCATTCATTTCCTGCTCGGCCCTTCTCAGTTCTTCAGGACCCATATTACACTCAAACTCAAGCTTACAATCTGAAGCCAGTTTACGGCACGCTGCACAACCGTAGGCAGCCAAATTTTTTGCGTCCATGTATTTAGCACAGTGAACATATGAGCTAAGAATTTTGCTATAAAGCCGCAACCACGATCGACGTTTAAATGCTTTCTGTAAATAACCGGAGAATTGAAATTAAGAGTATAAGGTGTGGCACTATGACCCGCAACCCGGAATACTCTGTCAATATCTACCATGAAGTTGTCCATATTGAAGGCTGTACTACTTTGAGAGGCTGCATTATACGCCCAAGATATATTCTATGTCTACAGCCGCCAAACGTCTGAACGGTATTACTACCCAAAAATCATCTACGTCCCCGTCATCTGACCCGAACCTGAAGGACAACCTCGTCCGGACTTCACGTTCGTCGCGGTTCTGAAGGGCAAACTCCACAATACGTTCAACTACGCGTCGCAGTCCAACACCGTTGGTATACAGGGATCCAGGGTCAACCCTGACCACGTACCGATTTCTAGTCAGGGCAGGGTGGGGGTAGCGGTGCGCACCAACTCGAATGTTATACCATCCTCCACAGTATGAGAAGCTGCTGTGGAGGAAGTACCCGGAACTGAACAATAAGGGGCATATTTGAGGAAGGTACTATTGTGGGGGTTGTGTCGTAAGACGTAGAGGGTTGGGGCTCTATTACTGGGGTCTAACAACCGGCGCAATCCTGGCACGCTTTATACCTGACGTGGAGGGTTCTTCATCATGCTTCCGCTTTGAACTGTCGCATGCTACAGGTGTCGCTGGTGAGGGTTCGTCAGCGGGGAAGGATTCTGTAGCTACAGGTCATCGGTTTCATGTGATATCGATGATGGGGTGCTGTACATCGTCGTCATTCACGGTTCTGTGGAAGAAGAAAACAAATATAGGAGCAGCACTCAAAATTTGTAATATTTTGTAAATGACCCACTTAGGGGTGTGACGTGTTAGAGATGGAATCTGTAGAAAAATTCAGGTTCTCAAGCCCCTCCACACGTATTATATCTGGCCCTACAGGATGTGGTAAAACTGTATTTATGCTTAAAATCATTAAAGATAAGGGTGAGATGTTCTCAAACTTGTGCATAAAGTAATATGATGCTATTCGACGTATCAGTCAGTGTTCAACGAGTAGCAAGATGAAATTTTGTTTCATAAAGGTGTACAAAGGAAGAAAAGGAAATCCAAATTCTCAAAACAAATTACAGTTGTTCAGAGAAAAAGCTAAAAATTTACTTGATATTGCTAGCTGCAAATGTGAGTTTGATTCATGTCACTGTGATAAAACTAAAAAGGTTCCTCGCATTGAGCAAAAATTTCTAACTGATCAAAGAGGAGATAGAAAAATGGCAACTGGGAACATAGATAAAATAACAACTGAAAAACTTATAAAGAATATGAAACGAAAAGAAGTGGAACTTTCTCGAATTAGCAAAAACATTTCAACTAATGATGATGCTGTAGGCCTAGGCCTTGATTCTTCTGATTCGGAAGGGGACATTTCAGCTTGCTCAGGGAAATAATCAAACCCGACCAAAACAAGAGCTGTTGATGATACTAGACCGTCTAACTCGCATCAACAAATGTTGCAGAAGTTTGTGATAGATACGGCATATCTGACCGGGCAGGTGCATCTTTGTCATCTGCTGCCCTGCAAGATAGGAATGAGGATACCTCCAGCGTAATTGAGAGGAGTAAAATTAGAAGAGAAAGGACGAAAATACGGCGTTAAATGCCACAAGAAGATAAATAATGAGTAACACTTAAAAGCTCTATATTTTGATGGAAGAAAAGCTAAAACTAAATGTCATATTAAGCAAGGCAAAAAATATTATTACAAGTCGGTCATTGAAGAAGACATAACCTTAGTAAGAGAACCAGGGTCTTGCTATGTTGGTCATATTGCACCTGTCTCTGATACTGCTCATGGTATTAGGGTGTGTCAATTTTAGTAAAGTCAACAATTCTAAAACTACTAATGCTCAAATGATGTCATATTATCTAGCAAACTTAGAAATATCTTTAGTGTTGTTTAAAAAAGCTATTTACCTACTTATATTTGACCATAAAGGTTTGAAATATAACCTAAATATGACTGCCGCATCGTATATCAATGTGCCATTGATATGTGTGGTCAACTTTGGTTATTTTTGGTGTGCAGTATGGTTTCTAAGTTTTACATAGTCACAAATGCGTTTTGATTGTGAATGCATGTGTTTTCCCTCCTTTTTGACAATTTTGATTACTTCGTAATGTAAATATTGTGCAATTCAAATTATTCGAAATGTTATGTGTGACCCAAACTTTCTGTATATTTTGATATGATAGATATATGAAATTGTCTTTATTTGGAATAATTAAGTCTTGTACCTATAACAACACAACCTTTTATCTGAGCTTATAGGAGGATATTAAGAATTTCAATCAGAACCCGAAGCAAATCAAGTTGTCACCTAAGTCATTTGGTGGGGACTGGGAGGGAACTTCCCCCCTGCTGAGCTGCCCACAGCCAGAGATCTGCTGAGGTATGGTTTGTTGAGGAGAGAAATGAGTGAGGAAGACAGGAGGAATTACCCAGTTAATGATCTGGTTAACAACGGCATTGTTCCAGGGCTACTGGCTCAGTGGAGAAGGGCCAACGATCTATTCACAGGACCTGTAATCAACACTGAGGTCAGGATCAGGGCTAAAGTGAAGGCACTGTGGGATGAGGCAGTGAAGGTGTTCATTGGCAATGTGAAGCTAGAGGTCAAAGATAGGTTCATGATGAAACTGGAGAAATTGGTGGACATCCTAACGACCTAACCTGTCACTGTGTGATCAGGAGCTGCAGTGAGATTGGGTGCAACCCTGTCTGCAACAGTGAGGTTCACATTGACTGCAGCTGGAGGAGTGAGCAGAAGATACCAGTGCAGGAGCTTGCCTTCATTAAAGGTCAGAGAGAAAAGGTGGGAAGTGTGGGGGCACACCAGATGGGTCTAGCTGATCACCCTGAGACCAGGAGATAGGAAGCAGTGCTGCAGAGACAGGAGCAGAGAAGGAAGGCTGTGGAGAAGAGGAGGAGGAAGGCAGAGGAGTCGGCCAAGAAAGAAGCGGAGTTGAGGGAGGAGTCACTGCTGGAGATAGAGTTGGAGGAGCCTGCAGATATACTAGAGGAGGCAGGGAGGAGAGAGGAGGACGAAGACTTCATACCAGAGGCTGCGACAACTTCTTCCTTGCCTGTGGCTAAGAAGAAGAAATACAACACTGAAGATAATACCAACATAGCTCTGGCTAGCTTGAGGCATCACACTGGGCTGAGAGAGACTGCAGAGATTGCCATTGCTGCCTGGATTGACGCTGGTCTTATCACAGAGTTCTACACAGCACTGGTAATTGACCACAACAAGGTGAGGAGGGCTCAGGAGAGACTGACTAAGGAGCTGATCAAGAAGTTTGATGAAGAGATTAGTGAAAATTGCATCACCTGTATCTTCTTTGATGGGAAAAGAGATGACACGAAAGTGATGATGGAAGCTGAGGGCAGTGACAGGCAGTTTCGTGGCGTCATTAAGGAAGAACATTACACAGTGTGCAATGAACCAGGTGGGAAATATTTGTGGCATTTTGTACCAGAGGAAGCTGCAAAGGAGAGAAGTCATGCTGAGGTCATTGCTGATCATCTGGTGAACTGGCTAAGAGAGAGAGGAGCAGACCAGACCCTTTTGGCCATAGGAGGTGACAGTACTAATGTGAATACTGGCTGGGAGGGAGGAGTACTGCATTATGTGGAGGCCAAGCTTAGCAGGAAGATGGTGTGGATTGTCTGTGACTTGCACACTGGGGAGCTGAGTCTCAGACACTTGGTGACTGCACTGGATGGCAAGACATTGAGGAACAAGTGGTCTGGGCCCCTAGGGTAGATGTTAGACACTGCCACTGAGCTGGAGATCAACCCAAACTTCACGAGGATCACTGTTGGTCCTCCTCTACCCCATCTCAGTCAGGAGGTAGTCAAGGACGTCAGCACAGACCAATCATATGGCTACAGAATCATCACTGCCATCAGATCTGGAGAGGTACCTCAGAGTCTAGTTCTCTTGGAGATTGGGCCAGTCTGTCACAGTGGGTGGGTCACCACGGCTCTAAGGTTCTGCAGATTGTGGATTTCCAAACATGGGCTGAAGGGTAGGAACGTGTACAATCTGAGGATAATTGTGGAATTCATAGTGGGAGTCTACATGCCAAACTGGTTCAGCATCAAGTTAAATCACAGCTGGGTGGAGGGTCCCAGGCATGTACTGTACCAGCTGGAGCTGCTCAGAAGTCAGAAGAAGGAGGTGATAGGAATAGTGATGCCTACAGTGAAGAGATCAGCCTGGTATGCACACTCTGAGGCTGTGCTCCAGGCCATGCTGTGCAGTAGGGCGGCTCGTTTTTACACTTTTTTCGATATTTGATTGGGGGTAGTGCGGAAAAGTTGCGATTTGGAGAGAAAATAAAGTGTGTAAAATTTTTTTGATCTACGTCAATACCTTCCGGTGGCAGCGAGTCCTTAAAAATCGAAAAATAGGTCTAAAAACACATAAAAATACGATATTTGAAAAAAATATTCATAATTATATTGGTGAGTATTTTTGAACGGGGTAGATTGGAAAATGGTTTTAAAGACTTACAAAATAAACAATAAAAATTTCAGCACAATCTGTTAATAACTTCCGGTGGCGTCTTAGCCGTTAAAATATCCAAAATATTGATTTAAAGCAAGTTTTAACAAGATGTTATACAAATGTTAATTCCGGTATATTTCTGTGCAAACAACCCTGAGAACACTATTATAGGCTTGAATAAATTAATAGCAGTCATTGAACAATGAACATTATATAAAATGCACACTGTGCATTGCACACTGCACACTGCTACATCCCCCGTTCCCTACCCTATATAAGCTGGGAAAGGAAGCGACGTTGTCAGTTGTTGTGTGTCACGTGTGGCGAGAGGTTGTGTTATAACTTGTTCATCAACCGTGGTATATCACCATTTACCCGCAGTTAGTTGGTAAATATCGTAAATAGATTTATAATGTCTAAAAAGAAACCTTCAAAAGTAACCAGAACGTTAGCAAAATGCCATAGCATCGGTCAACCAGCAGATTTTGTTAATAATGTTCTACCTACGTATGGAGATGTGCTAAGAGCTTATCTCTGGCACCGGAACAACAGAAAAACGACAGGCCAAGATCCTCCATTCCAGATTATTGCCAATGACATCATTTCCAAACTTCAAGAGATATGGCTCACAGCTTCAATCCCAACTTTATCAAGGAAAACAATACCTGATATGCTCAAAAACTATCATAATAAGTACAATACCTTACTTAAAACAGGTAAACTAAAAAGGAATTCTGAAAGTTACAAAAGTAAATTGAAGTCATTTCAGGAACATTCGGAACAACTATTTGATATTGCTTCTTGTAAATGTGGTAATTGGAATTCTTGTTTTTGCTGTAAAGAAAAAAAAGTGCCCCCAAATGAAAGAACATTTTTACGCTGATCTTCTAAAAATGTTCTTTCATTTGGGGGCACTTTTTTTCTTTACAGCAAAAACAAGAATTCCAATTACCACATTTACAAGAAGCAATATCAAATAGTTGTTCCGAATGTTCCTGAAATGACTTCAATTTACTTTTGTAACTTTCAGAATTCCTTTTTAGTTTACCTGTTTTAAGTAAGGTATTGTACTTATTATGATAGTTTTTGAGCATATCAGGTATTGTTTTCCTTGATAAAGTTGGGATTGAAGCTGTGAGCCACATCTCTTGAAGTTTGGAAATGATGTCATTGGCAATAATCTGGAATGGAGGATCTTGGCCTGTCGTTTTTCTGTTGTTCCGGTGCCAGAGATAAGCTCTTAGCACATCTCCATACGTAGGTAGAACATTATTAACAAAATCTGCTGGTTGACCGATGCTATGGCATTTTGCTAACGTTCTGGTTACTTTTGAAGGTTTCTTTTTAGACATTATAAATCTATTTACGATATTTACCAACTAACTGCGGGTAAATGGTGATATACCACGGTTGATGAACAAGTTATAACACAACCTCTCGCCACACGTGACACACAACAACTGACAACGTCGCTTCCTTTCCCAGCTTATATAGGGTAGGGAACGGGGGATGTAGCAGTGTGCAGTGTGCAATGCACAGTGTGCATTTTATATAATGTTCATTGTTCAATGACTGCTATTAATTTATTCAAGCCTATAATAGTGTTCTCAGGGTTGTTTGCACAGAAATATACCGGAATTAACATTTGTATAACATCTTGTTAAAACTTGCTTTAAATCAATATTTTGGATATTTTAACGGCTAAGACGCCACCGGAAGTTATTAACAGATTGTGCTGAAATTTTTATTGTTTATTTTGTAAGTCTTTAAAACCATTTTCCAATCTACCCCGTTCAAAAATACTCACCAATATAATTATGAATATTTTTTTCAAATATCGTATTTTTATGTGTTTTTAGACCTATTTTTCGATTTTTAAGGACTCGCTGCCACCGGAAGGTATTGACGTAGATCAAAAAAATTTTACACACTTTATTTTCTCTCCAAATCGCAACTTTTCCGCACTACCCCCAATCAAATATCGAAAAAAGTGTAAAAACAAGCCGCCCTACTGTGCAGTGAGGTCGAGGAGGAGAGGAGGGAGGCAGTGTAGAGGATACTGGAAATCAGAGGTGAAGGAGATGAGGACACACAGATAGGAGACTGCAGTGTCAGACCCAGGAAGACTCCGACATCAACCCAGATGCCACCAAACTCTCGGAGCTTATTGACTGGAACTCTGGCGTGACTGACCCTCCTCTGACCTGCTCCCACACCACTGCTGCAATCAAGGAGTTTCTGGATAGACGAATGGAAGTTCCTGCATGGCCCTCACACACACACACACACACACACACACACAGAGTCAGTAAAGAGGTGTGTAAGGATGACAACTGAAGCAGCACAACATGTTTACTCACAAAAGAGGAGGGAGGCGTACATCAGTTGCCAGGTGGCCAGTAGAGAGCTCATGTCCAGGAACAAGAGCAAGGCAGACATGGCATCCTTGGCAAAGTTCAAGAAACCTATCTATATTTCTAAGTTTTAATATTGAAATACAATCAAAATGTCTTTAATTGTATGTATGTAAAATGTAGTTATATACAGGGTGGGCCGTAAGTTTCCATACATAGGAAAAATAAACATTTTTTATGGACAACCATTTTTATTTATATAATATGCTCTACATGGTTGCCATTGTTTTGAAAACACATTTCAATACGTGTTCCCCACTGTTGATGAACACGCATTAGCACAGTTGACGTTATGCTTGTAATGGCGTTGGTGATACGTTCCTTTAGATGATTTATGTCTCGTATCTTTTCCTGATACACCATGGCCTTCAAGTGCCCCAAGATAGAAATCAAGTGGGGTGAGATCTGGGGATCTGGGAGGCCACTCCACAGGACCACGCCGACCAATCCAAGCATCCGGAAACTGCTGATCCAAATACCGACGCACGTGAAGACCATAATGAGGTGGAGCTCCATCTTGCTGGAAGTAAACTGGGAAGTTACCTTCCTCGTTTAGCATGGATGGGAAAATCTCTTCTTGCAACATGTTAAGATACCTTTCGGCATTAAGATTTCCACTGACAAAAATTGGTCCAATAATTCTGTCACCCCATATCCCGGCCCACACCATCACTTTACCGGCACCTTGCATCTTCGTCGGACTCAGCCAGTTAGGGTTAGCATTACTCCAATAACGTATGTTTTGCCGATTAACCTCTCCATTGACGTAAAAATTTGCTTCATCAGTAAACAAGATCTTACGTCAAACGCATATTCTTAGGGTATCTGAAACAAAAACAAACGTTTAATTTTTCCTATGTATGGAAACTTACGGCCCACCCTGTACAATAAAAAAAAATACTTGCAAAAATTGCTGATTTTTCGTAAACTTCAACTTCAAATATAAATAGCTAGGAGTGGTCAAATCTGGATTTTAAAGCCATATTTCGATTTAGCACATAAAAATGCATCATTTGGTCACTAGTAGTCTTTGAAAATCTAAATATTTCACTTTGCTCCCTAAAATTGACACCCTATCATGGTATTAAAGATTCGTTAATTCAGTTTTTATCAGAAAATGTTCAAAACATTGATGAACTGGTGGCTATTGGATGTGATGGAACTCCTGTAAACACAGGAAGGCATAATGGAATTATTAGCCTCTTAGAATTGGCATTAGGTAAACCTTTGTAGTGGCTAATATGTCAATTGCACGCTAACGAACTTCCACTTCGCCACTTGTTATATCACATTGATGGGAGCAAAACAGGACCTGATACCTTCTCTGGAACAATTGGCAAAGCACTGAAAAATTATGAACAACTTCCAGTTGCAGGGTTTGATAAAATTGCAGCTGATATACCATACACAGCAAGTGAAGACTTAAGTACGGACGAGAAGTATTTGCTTGAAATCTGTAAAGCTGTGTGCTCAGGTAAATGCTCTCAGGATTTGTCTGCAAAAAATCCAGGAACTTTATTTCATGCAAGGTGGATAACTACAGCAAATCGAATTCTACGCTTATACATTGCTAAAGATAAACCATCAGAGAACCTTCTTGCATTAGCAACATTTGTAATGAAAGTTTATGCTCCAATGTGGTTTACCATTAAGTCAAAATCTTTATGCGCAGAAGGAAGAAGACATGTCTGGGAAACAGGGCCGGATTAAGACCTTTAGAGGCCCTAAGCACTTAAAAGATTTTGGTGCCCCATATATATGTAATTCAAAATATAAACAAAAATAAACCATAAAATAAAATTTTATTTTTTGAAATGAAACAAAACTTACAGTAAGATGGAAAATAATGTTTATTTTTGTATACTTCCACTTCATTTATATTTGAAAAGTTTTCTCCTACTTTTTTTAATTGCAAAGTCTTTGATCAGATCCTCAAAACTAATCTTACGTAACACATCTGCTTCTATACTTAGTAGAGATAAGGCATCCAGCCTGCCTTGTTGCATAGTTGTTCTGTTGGTATTTTTAATATACTTCAACTGAGAAAATGAACTCTCAGCTGAACAATTTGTGACCATTAATGTTAAAAATATACGAAAGGCAATTTCTACATTTGGGAAGGCACACTCAATATTGTCTTCTACAATTATTTTATAAAGTTCAGCATGACTGAATCTTGTTTTTACATTTACTATAGCACACGAAAATATTTAATCTATATGTATTTTTAATATGGCGCTCAAAGATTTGATATAAACAAAATAATAACGTAAAGCGTAAAGTGTGTGATTACAACGAAATATATTTATTCTCTCAAAAGGGTTGTTGTTCACTACAAATTCAAACAATGAAAAAAAATAAATACTATATATGAATATATATAATTCAGTTTTCAACAGCTTATAGGCTATAAGCCGCGATTATAATAGTATAATAAATCCATGGTAAATCCGACAATGGAAAATTTCTGTGGTGCCCCCCTTCCCTTGATGCCCTAAGCACGGGCTTATTTTGCTTAATGGTTAATCCGGCCCTGCTGGGAAACCATTTCAAGATCGAGATACCTTCCATTTAAGCTGAGAAACGTTGTGAATTCTTCAATACAACGCAACGCTTATTTTGCTCACCCAGAGAACCTATTGCTCTCCATGATCACCGATGATCAGGAGCTCATCAGAGAGCTGGCAATTGGAAGAATTATGCTTGCAAGCAGCAAAACACAAAAGGAAATCCGAAAGTTTACAACACCAAGGCTGAACTTTGGAGCAAAAGAATACATTGATCTTGATGGGCTAGGCTGGAACTCGATGTGCAGCCACCTCCACAATAATAATACATACACAAAGTAGCGGATTACACCAACCCGCAAGGAAAAAAATATAAAATTAATTATAAATCAGTGTTTAAAAAGGCTAATTAATTTCGGCTGGTCACAACCAAGCCCTTTTCGAAGCCATAAACTAATTAAAATATCTAGAAAAGTTATAAAACTTCCGTCCTGCGGAAGAGCTAAGGTTAAAATGACTCTGTGAAGACATAAACACGAACCCTCAATACAGTTTACGTATGAAGTTGAAAACCGTTGATCTCTCTCGTTTTTGGATGTTCTTATTTTAAGAGATCCCAACCAAAGACCTTCTTTCAAAGTATTTAGAAAGCCTACGCATTCAAACAGCTACATTCATGCTTTTTCCAATCATTCTCTTTGTACTAAGAAAGGCGTTATTTCCGGTCTCTTTATGAGAGCTTTCAGGATTTGTAACCCCAATTATCTTGATTAAGTTTTAGATATTAAAAGTATATTTATATGTTTGGGTTATTCCAAATTGTTCATCGATAAAGCTTGTTTCGCCGCTAGGAGATCTTTCTTTTCTTCCAAAACTGGGAACCGGGATAAAGACGTGCAAGAATGTTGATCAATGTTGCAAAGGGGTAGATTGCAAAGAGGGGGATTGTTGAAAAGTGGGGAAGGGATGTTGAAAATGGGGAGGGGTCTTGCAACAAGGGGGAGGGGGTTATCCCCCAAGTTGCAATGAAGAGGGGAGCTTAGGGGGGAGAAGGGAGGATGACCTCCCCCAAAAGGGGTAACCTTAACCTAAGAGAGCGAGAGAAAGGAGGCGGAGGAGAATCTTTGGGGGAGAAGTTGGGATGTCCTCACTCCTCAAAGGGAAACCCTAACCTAAGCCTTAACCTAAGGAAGACAGAGATGTTCGCCTGGCCCCAGCGAGACGCATAATGAGAGTTCATCCGAACGCCCGCTGTCTTATAAGGTCCTAATCAGCCAGTTGGTTTAATCCACCAGTTGGATTAGAAGGTTTAATTTGGCTTAGAAGGCGTAAATTGCTTGTTCAGGTGTACATTACTAGGGTTGAGTTGCCAGATTGCGCTATTTATTTAATTATAGCATATATTCTTGACAAATGGCTTAGAAGTCTTAAGCAGCCAGTCGGTTTAGAAGGCGCAACCAACCATTTGGCATATATATATATGTATAATTAAATAATATCGTTAGATATACAACCAAAAGATTTAATAAAACACCATTACATCATTCTGTTTATTTCAACGAATTAGTGGAATCAATTTCTTGAAATATATAGAAAATAAATATACAATCGTTCATTCTATACAAACGAGGAATATATGCAATAAAAAATAATAATAGTATAATAAATACGAACGAGGAATATATATATATATAATCAAAAAATAATAATAGTATAAGAGATACGAGCGAAGAATATATACATTCAAAAAATAATAATAATATAAGAAATAGGAACAAGGAATATATACGTATATGATAAAAAAAATAAAATAAACAATAATAATATAAGAAATACAAAACGATGGAGCATAACTATCAAAATAATAGTACAGGAGAAATATATATATATAATATATATATATATATATATATATATATATATATATATATATATATATATATACTCGTATATATACATATTTATATTAAACAATGAAATATATTGAAAATAAATATACTGCAAAATATTCAAGGTATATCATCATCAGAATCGGAAGTACGCAGCTCAGTACCACAAGGGACAGTACTGGCCCCACTCCTGTTCATTATCATGCTAACAGACATAGACAGCGGAGTAAACAGCAATAGTATAGTAACATCCTTTGCAGACGATACAAAGATCAGCAGAAAAATCAGCGATGTACATGACGTGGAGGCCTTGCAGAGGGACACGAACAAAATATACAAATGGTCAGAAGACAACAACATGTCATTCAACGCCGAGAAATTTCAGCTCTTGAGATATTGTAGAAAAGAAGAACTTAAACAGACTACATATTATGCTCCAGATAGACAGGAAATTCAGAAAAGCATGAAAGCGATTGATCTCGGGATAATAATAACAGATGATGCGAAATTCGAAACACAAAATCAGATAGCGATAAATAAAGCAAAAAGAGTCGCCGGACAGGTTCTAAGAACGTTCAAGAGAAGGGACAGGACAGTAATGATTCCCCTGCTAAAAACTCTGATTATACCAAAACTTGAATACTGCTCAGTTTTGACGTCCCCATATAAAAAGCAAGAAACTAATAAACTAGAAGAAACGCAAATGCATTTCACAGCCAAGATTGATGGCTGCAAAGAACTCAACTACTGGGAAAGACTACGTAAACTAAATCTGTACTCGCTGGAAAGAAGAAGAGAGAGGTACATCATAATCTACATATGGAAAAATGATTGAAAAACTGGTACCAAACCTAAAACTAAACCCAATTACCATTCAAACAACACTGGAAAATAGGAAAGGCAGAATGTGTAGTGTTCCCAAGTTAAAGGCACGACAAGGGACCTCCTCAACCCTGAAGGAAAATAGCTTGGTTGTCAGGGGGCCAAGACTTTTCAACCAGCTTCCTAAGGACCTCAGAAACGTAACGGGAGTCAAAGTTGAAGTCTTCAAGAAAAGACTGGATGCCTGGCTCAGGGCAGTACCAGATGAGCCGGGCGTGCCTGGCTATGTACGGTGGAGAGCGCAAGAAAGCAACTCGCTCCTCCACCAGACCAGACCTAGAGGCGGGGCCACCAGCTTGACCTCCGTGTGAAGAGAGACCAACGCACGAAACAACATAAGGTTCATAAGGTAAGGAAAATACATACACTTTATGTTCTGCACTTAACTAAAACACTAAACTCGCACGTAATTGAGTCTACAGTTACATCATTATTGCTTTGCACTAAGCAATAAATACGATTTAACATCCTTTCACCGCTGAAGTTATAGGAAGGCCTATACTCGATGTAAATGGCCTTCATATCGTTCAATACTATTTTTGTGGCCACTTTACATTCGGTTGGCAAGTTATCTTTAAACACGGCTAGAATACAATCAAAAGCACGTACAAAGAGGTCATCGTTAGCCACAACATCATTATTAAATACAAGTTTATAAACATGCCTTTCCAATGGAGGGTTTATTCTTACCGATCTGAGCTTTTCAATCGTGAACTCATCTTCACAATGCATAGCGGCTGTTGAAATAATCTTCTAAGTCGTAACGACAGCTGCTCACTATAAAAAGAAATAGTTTTTCAGGGTGAACGGTGTAGGCGAGCTCAGCCCTGTGCCGCTCAAGTGCTTTGTACCAAAGTTCATGATATTTCGAAGAGTCTAAACCTTTTAAATAGGCATCTGGCTCTAGACCTCGCCTTGTTCAGTCCTACACTCGGTAAACCCGTCGAACAGAACGGTGTATGCGTATTCAAGAACCGTGTCAAAATAAAGCATATCCATACCCGCGTGTCTAATATAGCCTTCAGCTTGCGGAAACCGATGCTTTCAAATATTATGTCAAGGATGAACGGGTTTCGTGTAGGGACAAGAACGTTATTATCAGAAGCGTTCTTCCACATCAGTCGTATATCAATTCATGGCTGATCGTTATTTATACACAACGTACAAACAGTGGCGTATGAGGGGGTATCACTAATATGCTCTCTTCTTTTACCTACACCCGCTGGTATTTTATAACGATCCTCACTCCACTTCTCAACTACCACGAAGACTCTACTCATCTCATCAACACTTAAATAAACAACATTCCGTTTACCAGAATTTGTTTGTCTGCAACGGACATATCGTACACGGCATTGAGAATGCTGCTCAAAGGAAGTTCCATCGTATTCGAGGAGTGCACGTCCAGTCGGATCAAGCTCTGAGATGACTATGAGCCACGGGTGGACGGATCGGCTCGACGGGGGGAGTGAGTCACACCATAAGCTGTTGAGTCGGGTACGGCGTTGTCCCAACGTGAAAGAGAATACTTGTATCCCATTACACTGGGTAGATGTTTTGAGAAATTTACAGATACATGAAGCAATACCGGTTTTAATGTTTTATCACTCCCACTCACCATAGTGAGCACCAGACATTTTCGTTCACGGGGATTTTCACGAACTAAACACATTTTATTCACACTCCGGCGCACTATTTGAGAGAAACATATGACTATATTTTTCCTTTTTGCTTAGCAGGCGATACTCGTCTCTAAATTCTGTTAAAAACTCACGCAGACCTTTAGCCACAATCTCACTACAAACCTCGTCATGATATATATTAATGTAGTGGTAAAAATACTTAAGATTCTCCATGATGACAAGATTTATATTCTCAGTCGCAGGGTACGAGTACTCAGTATGATGCAACATGACATAATACCGCTTGTCACACCACTTATCAATAAGACTCACTAACCATAACCGTTGCTTTTCTTCTGCACGTGTTGTTTCTTCCACTTCAAAGTATATGTAACCTTTTATGCAGTTTAGTCCTACAACATAGTTCAGTACATCGCTTGTACCACGAAATCCTGCAATGCTCTCGCCAGAATAACCGTGGAGTATTTGTACCTATTGTTCCTCAAGCTTCGCACGATTCAATGTAGCCTTAAAAGTATCAAAGGAAGGTGGAATTTGGAGCCATTCAGTATCCACCATATCTTCACACTTTGCTGAATACTACTTCATAAACGTCGAACACGCAATATTAAAGGTAGCCATTACTATTTTTCGTCTATGTGGGAATTCGTCATATGCACGTTTGATATCCAGGGCTAGAAGCGGTCAACTGAGCACGCAGGGAAGAAATATACCCAGGAAGTAGCAGGAGTCACGTGACCATTGATCGATCATACAGGAGGCGGAGCTTAGAACTTTCTCCTGTACACACACACACACACACACACACACCACACAACACACACAACACACACACAGACAAAGTAGAGAGTGAAACGGTAATTGAAACAAGATTTATTTAATAACCGAATTATTCCAGGTGTATATATTTACAAATACGTGTAATAAATAACCATATCGTTAACAATAAACATATATAACAATCAAAGATTATGGTATCCAAAGGGTACGGTATCATAGGTACCAGGCACCTGGTAGCGTTTCCTATAGGTGTTACGGTACACCTTCGTACCCCTAAGTTCCTTCAAGCCCCGCAGCTTCTGCGAACGAAAATTGTGGTTCCCTACAGTTAGTTGGGACGGCTGGTCGCTCTCATCTTCCAAACACATTAGATCCTTCAACGATTCAAAGTTAACGACTTCGCCTGGTTGAGCGTGATACCCTTAGCTTTCACGATATATTTCATATCCTCCCCCTCCCTCACCCGTACCCCATAGGTTTTTGGTCCTGTTGTGACAAAGGAGTCGGCGTATGCGATGTTTCCATACTCATCCTTGATCTCATCAGTTAACTCTCCGAGGAATTCACCAATAGGCGGCATGTATTCACCCTCCCTCACTGTGAATATCACACTATCTGTATCGGCGTACAGAACCCTCCGTCCAAGAGAATGCAAATGACCCCAAAGTTTGATGCGTCCGTAGGCCGTTGTGAAGCTGGCTACAGGTATGTTTGTAACCCATGAGGTATCTGTGGCCAATTCGGTAATGTACTTTATTATGTAAGTATTACCTACATTCTCGATCTTCATGAACTCTTTATCGGGAGCGTTGGCACAATCCCAGACTTCATTATAACTTTGTGCCAAATGAACATTCCCCTTGCCAATATTCTGTACAAATTTTCCACAAAGACTGTTTAGATACAACTTTGCACTAAAGCGTTTCCCTGGGTTCTTTATAATTTGGGAACGGTCAAGCTGTATCCCTTCACGGTCACAGTAACTCTGAATATAAGCCGATTTTTCATCTTCTGTATCAACTACTCGCTGATACCCTGATGTTTCTACCTTATCCTTCAAAAAAGTGTTTATATATGGCGTGAAAAGGTTGGGTAGCTTATGAAACCTCCACACCTCAGGTATCTTCAATATTCTGTATCCATGGCGAACGGCTAGGTCCAGCTCAGGGCTTGTATATACACACCACTGATCTTACGCTGGTTGGTTGTATGGTTACAATCACCGTTGTTCTCCTCTGCGCATTCACGCACAGGGGAAACATGAGCTTGTGATCTATAACGACGGGTAAGATCGGCATCCATAAATCGCGAGGGGCGAGCACATCTACCAAAGAAAGACCGAAATAGTACCCGTTCAAATTTGTTGAGAACACCTCGATGGTGGGCAGGTCAGGTCCCACCCCTGAGGTACGGATTGTCATCACGTAGGGATATAAAGAACAGAAGTCGTAGTAATGGAGTTTCACTCCCTCCGTAGGTGGAAAGTATAAGTTGAAGGGATTTGTACGCCCTCCGAACAAGCTATCACCGCATTTAAGAGGATCCAGAACATTGAACGCTTGATCGTGTTTATTTCTTCACGGTACTGTCCATCTTTTTCCATCTGTGCATCATACTCATGCTCCAACAAGACCTTGTGAGTGAACGGGGCGCCTATAATCTGATCGCGGGTGCATGTCCACGCAAGACTGTCGGTAGGAGATCTACCGTGGATATCTCTTACGACTCCACACTCAAGACGTGGACATCCATGCCACCAGCAGCCGTTAAAGGAGTACACAGTCTTCTCACCAGTGGCACGGTTATCGCTCAGACCATCAACCCAAAAAACACGACCATTAACCTTAATGGGTACTTCTCCCGTGTTACGGGCATGCTTTATGTATACACCTGTTTGCTGCTGTATGTGTATGATCCAGTAAATAGCATTTTGCCCATAACTGCGGGGATTGTTTCTATGAATGTCGGCTAAGGTGTCTTTAGGCATGAAATTATTCTTGCACAATGAGGCAATCGTGGTTGCGACTTGCAACGGATCGCAATTGAAACGGTCTATGTACATCCTTCTAAAGGCCTGGAAACATACTCTAAGCACGCGTACATCATTCACGCAATAACGCTCACATTCATCAGCTATATTTTAAGGATTAGATTCATTAAAACTGTTGTAGTAGCGGTCAAAACCTTCACGTTCACCTGCGCTCATACATTCATAGTTAAAGTAATGTTTGGCTGGAGGTAGTCCTACGTAATTTAAAGTTTCGCTCGTGAGGAATGTGTAAGGGAAATATTCTTTTGAAACTTCGGCGGCTACACCCATTATCTTGGGTAGTTTTTCTAATTTACAAGGTGCGAACAATAAAGTGTCTTTAAACTGCACATTACCTCTTATTTGCATCTGTATAAGCTTGTTTCATCTTTTCAAGGGATCGCCTGTAAATATTTCAGATGACTCGTGCTCAAGCAACTCCTTATAAAGGAACTGTGCACCGTTATGGGCAAGAATATTCACAGTCATTTTTTTGAACTTGTCCGCTAACTTGACAATATACGACACAAAGAGTTTCACGGGGCTGTCGTGTTAGGGTGTGTCGAATTTTTCAACTTTCAAATTCCAAATATGAGGGGTGCTAAAAAGTTGCAGCATGACTTAGGAATTCTAAAGATATTTTTGTTAATTTAATATAATTTAGTTTTGCTTGGTAAGAAGCTACAAAAAAATAGTGACTTTTGACTTTTTTGTGGAATTATATAATAATTATTATATTAATAATTATATATGCTGTATATATAATGCACTGCTGTTTTTACTTATTTCACAGGTTGAAACATATTCATCAGTGTGCTGAAGATTACTTGCCCGTCAGTGCTACCATCCTAACCAGTGGGAATTGACCTACAATGGCTTCTAAAAGGAGGACAAGACTGGGGACATTCACACATATGAGCAACCTAATTGGAACTGGTAGAGAGTTGCCCTCTGAACTCCCAACTCTGCGAGACGTTCTGAAATATGGGCTACTGCTAAGAGAGCAAAGTGGTGAGGATGTGAGAAACTACCCAGCAGCCAGTCTTGCAAAGGACATTTACCCTAAAGTGCTTGAAAAGTGGGAACGAGCAAACAGTTCTTTTGTAGCCCCCGTTGTAAATTCACGAGTCACAATCTTAAACAAGATCCAAGAGAGCTGGGAGCAGGCCAAAAACATATCTCTTGGGAGAGGAAAGCTACATGTCAAAGAGGCTTTCATTGCAAAACTTGACAAGCTTTTTGACATCCTCAGTTGCAAGTGTAAAATTGTTCTCTGCTCTGAATTTGGCTGCCTTGCAGATGCTGGTTGCAAAAACGAAACTCACATTAACTGTACATGCCCTAGGAGATGAAGATCCCTGTGAAGGAACTTGCTTTCATTAAAGGTCAGAGAGACAAGTCTGGTTCTATTGGACCACATCAGATTGGCTTGCCAGATCAACCTGAGCACAACAGACAAGTCAAAAAGCAGAAGCGGCAAGAAGACGAAAGAAGAAGGCTTGCTGAATATAAGCAGACAAGTAAGCAGGATGTTTCAATGCCATCAAATGAAATAATTTTCTCTGATGATGAAAATGAAGAACAAATAGCTGATGCTCAAGATGGAAAGGATGGAAGTTATGAAGTGACATTAGAAATACCAAGCACGTCTTCAACTTCCAATAAAAAGCCAGAGTACAACACATTAGAAATACCTAATGTTGCTATGCATAGCATCAGATATGGTGTTGGCCTGCGTGCCACAGCTGCCATCACCACTGCTGCCTTTATGGATGCTGGCTTGATCACTGAAGAAGACAAGAGACTTGTAGTTGATCACAATAAAGTCAAGAGGGCCCAAGAAAAAGTTATGAGATCCCTGGATCAGGAATTTGATGATCTTTGTAAGAAGGGTGAAATTGACTGCATCTTCTTTGACGGCCGACAAGATACAACTAAAGTTATGCTGAAAGCAGACAATTCAGATCGTCAGTTCCCCAGCATCATCAAAGAAGAGCATTATTCTGTGTGCAGTGAGCCAGGTGGAAGATATCTCTACCACTTCACTCCTGAGAAAGGCTCAACGAGAAAAAACCTGCTGAAGTTATTGCTGATAATCTTGTAGATTTCATGAAGAAGGGCATTGATAAAAGCCTGCAGGCCATTGGAGGTGATTCTACAAATGTTAACACTGGCTGGGAGGGTGGTTCCATGCATTGGGTAGAGGTCAAGCTTTGCCGTAAGCTGATCTGGTTGGTTTGTGCCCTCCACACTAACGAGTTACCCCTGCGACACTTGATCACAGCATTGGATGGGAAGACCTTGTCTAACAACAAGTGGACAGGTAACATTGGCTGACTAGATGCTGAGACTGCAACCGAACTTGAAATTGATCCTTCATTCACCAAACTCTCAATTGGAGAGCCTCTTACTTCACTGAGTGACAATGTCGTAAAGGATCTCTCTACTGATCAAGCGTAGGGGTATAGGATCCACAGGCCATAATGACAGGAGAACTTCCCACAGATCTGGCCCTTCTTGAAATTGGTTCCAGTGAGCCATTCAAGTGGTTGACACAGCAAAGAGGCTTTGTCGCATATGGGTTTCAAAACATGGCCTTAAAGGCAAAACCCTCAACAACTTAAAACTGATAGTGGAATACATTGTTGGTGTGTACTACTCCTGTTGGTTCAACATCAAAGTAAAACACTCTTGGGTGGAAGGCCCACGCCACATCTTGTTTCAGCTGCGGCTAGTTAGGCTGCAAAAGAAGGCTGTAGTGGATGCTGTTTTGCCAACCATGAAGCGCTCAGCATGGTATGCATTCAGCGAAATGATAATCCAGACACTCTTGTCCTCAGATGACAGTGAGGAGAGAGAGCTGGTGTCCAAAAGATGTTGACCATGAGGGGTGGAGATGATGACACACTTGGAGATCTTTCTGTACGTCCCAGGAAGACACCTTCTATCAACCCCAGTGCTTCTTCCGTGTTGGAGCTGACAGACTGGTCTGACGGGGTATTTGAACCTCCTTTGACATGTAAACTGACTACAGCGGAAGTAAAGAAGTTCTTTGACAAGCCTATGCAAGTTCCACAGTGGCCCTGTCATGCTCAGTCAATAGAGAGGTGTGTGAAACAAGTCACAGAGGCAGCAGGCAGTGTGTATACACATGAGAAACGTGAGGGCTATATCAGAGGCCAAGAAGCAAGTCGGCGGCTGATGTCCAAGAACGAATCAAAGCAAGACTTGATGAAACTTGTTGTTTAAATATTTTTTTTTACTGATGTCATTACTTTCTAATGTTGTTTTATGATTACAAGGATATGTTTTATGATTACTAGGATATGTTTTATGCAGAGAAACTAAAATTTTTATAGCATTACCTGACATTTTGAGAAGCTAAAATTAATAAATGTTGTTTTCCGAGAGCAATTTATGTGCTTTTTAATCAAACGTAGATTTACCAAGCTAAGTGTTGAGCAATCACAAAAATAATAGCAGATTTGAATTCTTCACATCCAAAAACATATTTTAAAACCCCTCAGTGAAGGAATTGGCAAAAATTAATTTTCACCTCCCAAATTGACACCCTACTGTCGTGTGCAATTGTTTTAAAAACGTTTGTCCGTTTACCACATTTGTGACACTCATCACACTCGATCTCCATGCACTCATCACAGATAGTTTGGCTTACAGCTAGATGTGGGATAACCTCTTTGGTTTCAGCATTCGTGCATGTTTCTATATCGAAGTACACAGTTATACAAGGTCTATTTTTAGATTTAGCGTCTTTCATATAACATACTTGCTTTACTCCAACCGCCTTATATTTCTCATGGCATGTAGAACAGTGAATTTCATCACATTTATGCTTGAAATTCCCCCAATTATCTATCATGTGAAACATACCACATTCAGAGATTCTCATTTTCCTGGACGCGTCAATTGACTTATGGAGCTCAAAACAGTTATTATTGAAAAATGTGCGTCCGCATACATCACAGTCCCTCTTCTCAACTTCAACCACACGGCTTTCACATTTGGAACGTTTACACTGCGCACATACCATGTGGCAATCCTTACAATGTTTCATTATATCATCCACAAACTCGAGACACACCTTACACAAATTATGATGCCGTCCATATTTACGTCTTTTATCATAACACGTGTAAAGGTCCCTTATATTACGAATGGGGAGATACGTCGTCCCTGACAGCCCTAAAATAAGTAGCGGTCTTGTACGATCTCTCACACAGCTTTTAAAAACACACACAGTCCTACGACGTTCATCCATTCCAAATACAACTATATGAACATTCATTTCCTGTTCTACCCTTTTCAGCTCTTCAGGACCCATATTACACTCAAACTCAAGCTTGCAATCTGCAGCTAGTTTACCTGCAAGCTGCACAATCGTAGGCAACTCAATTTTTTGTGTCCGTGTATTTAGCACAGTAAACATACGAGCCAAGGCTAGGGCTATAAAGCTGCAACCACGATCGGCGTTTATATGCCGTATGTAAATAGCCTGAGAATTGAAGTTAAGATTATAAGGTGTGGCACTATGACCCACAACACGGAATACACAGTCATTATTTACCGTGAAGTTGTCTATATTGAAGGCTGTACTACTTTGAGAAGCCTCTATTATACGGCTTAATATATACTCTATATCT
The DNA here is from genome assembly GCA_023014485.1 of Bathynomus jamesi. NCBI lineage: Eukaryota > Metazoa > Arthropoda > Malacostraca > Isopoda > Cirolanidae > Bathynomus > Bathynomus jamesi. The sequence goes on from JAJOZX010005971.1 coordinate 80,852, forward strand.
TCAGCTGTCAAGTGTCTGAATGGTATTACTACCCAAAAATCATGTACATCCCCGTCATCTGACCCAAACTTGAAGGCCAGCCTCGTCCTGACTTCACGTTCGTTGCGGTTCTGAAGGGCAAACTCCACAATACGTTCAACTTCATGCCGCAGTCCGTGTTCAACACTATTGCTATACATGGATCTAGGAACAATCCTGACTATCTAGTCAGGGATGGGGTGTGGCGGTGCGCACCAACTCGAATATTATACCATCCTCTACACGACGAGAAGCTGTTGCTACTGCTGTGGAGGATGTACTCGGAATTGAACAGGAATAAGGGGGTACATTTTTATTTAAGGAAGGTACTATTGTGGGAGTTATGTCGTAGGACGTAGAGGGCTAGGGCTCTATTACTGGTGCTCTAACAACCGGCGCAATACTGGCACGCTTTATACCTGACGTGGCGGGCTCTTTATCATATCTCCGCTTGGAATTGTCGCGTGCTACAGGTATCGCTGGTTTGGGTTCGTTAGCGGGGGTGGAGTCTGTGACAACAACTACGCTCTCATCGGGGTCATCTGTAATATCGATGATGGGGTACTGTACCTCATCGACATTCACGGTTCTGCGGAAGAAGAGGAAAACAAAACTGTAGAATATAAGGAACACCACTTAACTTTTTATTATATTTTGTAAATGACCCACTTACAGTAGGTGTGATGTGTTAGAGATGGATTCTGTAGAAAAATTCAGGTTCACGAGCCCATCACATGAGCCCATCCACATGTATTATATCTGGCCCTACAGGATGTGGTAAAACGGTGTTTATGCTTAAAATCATTAAAGAAAAGGGAGAGATGTTCTCAAAACTTGTGCATGAAGTTATATGGTGCTATTCGACGTATCAGTCAGTGTTCAACGAGTACTAAGATGATATTTTGTCTACAAGGGCGTACATGATGTTAATTCGTTAAAGGGAAATGAGCATACAGTCAATGTAATTGACGATCTCATGTTGGAGATGGATAAAACGTTTGCCGAGACATTTACAGTATTCTACCACCATCTTAATATAAGCGTGTTCTTCATCATCAGAATCTATTTTTAAAAAATAGATACATGCGCGATGTGTCTTATTCACGCAACGTAGAGATGTATCACAAATTGGGCTATTACCCAATCAAATGTTCCCCAATGAGCGTAAGGAGTTTTTGGAAGTTTATAAAGAAGCTACAAGTCAGCGTTACGGATATTTGCTTTGTGACCTTCATCCGCGAAACACGTTTAGGGTGCTTCTAAGAACGAATATATTTTCAAACGAGCCTGAAACGGTGTATATTCCACAATGACAAAGAGGCTAAAGAAATACCATGAATTAATAAAATTCTATCACCGACTGCCCCGGACAATGCAACAGATGTTTGCTAAAAATATTGACTCCGACTTTTAAAATGCATCTGTGAAATCTGTCTTAACGTTATAAATTGCAATGTATCAATGAAACAGGTGTATGCTTCACTGCAAAGTTCAAAGAGTCCAGACACGGTTATAGAACCCCTTAAAAACAGGCTTAAAAAAATGGAAAGCGAATTGTTAGCCCTATTAAACAGTGAAAAAAAGCTGATAAGAAAATAATCTTATACCAAGAAGCTCTGCAGAAATTTCTTCACGAGCACGAAAATTATAAGAATCCGAAAGAGATCCCCGTGTTTATTAGGCACAGCACGGACAACGATGGGCATGGTGACATAGGATCTGTGTCGGACTATAGAACTGACCAACCAAAGAATAACGGGTCGGCCGTACATCATATCGAGCATGTATTAGAAAGCACCCTCCCACAAACATTGAGGAATAAAGGTTTAAGTCTTTATAATCTATTGAATGAGGATCCCAATATAGAGTGCACTGATACTGGTGAGATCATTGTGGAATGAGCTAAGGTACAGGGATCGAATATCGTAGACATCGTCCATTATCTGGTGAGAGAGTGGGACAGGCCCTCACCATCAGGATGGAAGCATATTAAAGCAAGACTACAACAAATAAATGTCCCCAAAACAATGATAGGAAATCTGAACAGGTTAAAAGACTTGGAACATACATCGCATGTGCCACAATTGAGAACGCCATCACCCCCAGCAGTAACAACTCTGAAGAGGAGAAAGGAGAGGTTAAACAACGGTCATCCCGACCCACATGCCTCAAAAATACGCAAACAGTTAACATATTAAGAAGACGTTATTATGACATTTCTAGCCCAGCCTCCTACGGAGGCGTAGATAGACTGTACAGAAGTGTTTACGATGACGGAGTAGGGAAAAAAGATCTTGAGAGGTTTTCGCCGGAACAGGACGATTATACACTTCATAAGCCTGTCAGAAAAAAGTTTTAAAACAGCCAAGACAACAGCGGCATCGATTGACTCTATTTGGCAAGCAGATTTAACAGACATGCAAAGAGATTCAGTGTATAAAGATGGTTACCGCTACATCCTATTCATAATAGATGTATTCGCTAGATATCTGTGGCTAATTCCTCTGGAAAATAAATCGCCTGAAACAGTTGCTAAAGCCACCAAAACAATGATGTTGAAAGAAAACAGGGTTCCAGGCTATTTTTGTACGGATATGGGGAAAAAATTAATAGGCCGACCTTTTCAGAACAAGTTAATAGAGTTTAATATCAGCTGCTACACTACCAGTTCTATACATAAGGCCTCTTTAGCTGAAAGAGTTCAACGTACCATAAAGGAACGCACGCATCGCTATTTTACACATAAAAACACATACAGATATATAGACATTCTTCAATCATTGGCCTCATTATACAACCGCTCACACCATCCCACGATTGGGTCAACACCTAACGAGATTTCAGAAAGAGGTACGCGCCCAGAGTCTGATGTGAGAAGAGATGGAACACCACCACCACACTCTGCTCGTTTCAAAATCAATGATTATGTAAGGCTGTCGCGTTCGGGAGATAAATTCGCGAAGGGATTTGAGCAAGGCTGGACACATGAGATTTTTAAAGTTAGGGAAATCGCAGGAGGCTTCTACCGCGAGGAGTTGCAGAAAGTGACATTTAATTTAGGAAAAAATGTGTTTAAAATTGAGAAAATTTTAGGAAGCAAAGGTTCAAGAAAGAGAAAAATGTACCGGTGAAATGGCTAGTGTAACCAGAAAGCTTCAACACCTATATAAAAGCTGCTGCAATAATGAAGCTTAAATAATATACAACATGGCGCCTAACCATTTCTACGTCACACTACCTTCCTCCTCATCCATGTCTGTACATCCTAACAACACATTGGCCAACTTTGTAACAGAACTCCATGGGCCCATTGAACTGGGTCGTGATTCGTATGAAGTGGGGATATGCGAAATTGAGCTGGACACCATCTTTTTAAATATTAATTATAAAGAACCCGTTTTTACGATTCTTAGAGACTGTAATGAGTGTGAAAAAGCCGGGGTAACTCGGAATGAAACCATACGTATCTCCCGGATTGGGGATGCACGGGACTACAGTACAGTAGTAACACTAGGTCCGGGCTGCTATGGTGCGGCAGAGGATGTTGTGAGAGACTTACACGCAAGTTTAAAAACACTCAAATCTTACGGATGATTTAGTATACGAAATCGTTAACAAAGAAAACCCTGCGCAAACTCTGACCCTAAAATCAAAAGCTGACAGAAATATTAAAGACAAAGGACTCTTCAAAATTATAACCGAGGGGCGATATCGATCAGCCTTCCAAAGAGGTAACTTTCACGAGGCACAACATGACTTCTCCAGCGTAATATATCAGATGAAATTGGAGAAATTGAGTGATGGGTATCCATCCCAGACATGTGCTATATTTACAGCAATATCGCGGAGCACCAGTTTGTTGGGGATACCCAGTCACGCCTGCTGCGCATTGCACACATTCTCAATCATACAGGGAAGAGCTTGAGTATTACATATGACAGGCCCCATTATGTGAATGTCGCGACTAATCTAATAACCAGCATCTCAATATATATAAGAACGACTGATGGAAAAAATTTCCCATTCGGTGATGGGAGTTTAACAGTGAAGCTGCACTTTCGACGCACTGAGTTACAATGGACAGAAAGTCTTTCACAGTCTATCGAGGTGTGAGATACCAGCGTGGTAGTGGACTTGGATCCATTTTTTCAACCATACTACGCACGGCTGTCCCCTTGCTGAATAAGGGAGCCAGATACCTCGGGAAGAAAGCGCTACAATCAGGTCTCAACACGGCAGAAGACATATTGGCTGGGGCTAAACCTAAAGAAGCTCTAAAAAAACACTTAAAGCGTACACGGGACGAAATCGTCAAAGATGTAAAGAGAAAAGTGTGTGGTGGTGGGAAGAAGAAAAGGGCTGTCCGGAAGAAGGGATTACCAGAACGTGACGTTAAATGTAAAAGGATATAAAAAAAGAAGTGTTCTAAGCGAATGAAACCTATGGTTGACCATTTTTTGACTGATATAAGCTAAGGACATTGATCTCATGAATCATAGACTGTTTACTACTTGTCGAGAAAGGTGGTACTATTTCTAACTCGTCATGACACGCTTCATCCATCCCATCCGTGTAGTTCACAATGTTGTAAATCGGAGCTGTCCCTCTTTGATATGCTTCCAACTCAAGTTTCTATTGAGCACAGTGACTTTATTAAGATTAACCCGTTAAACACAATTAGTTCCCCGAGTGCTCCAATAGAATTCGTGATATCCAGCTCAGGCCCTTACTTTTTGACCCGAGGTGTGTGCACATGTACGCTAAATTACGTATAGCACATTCTGATGGATGGGACGGACTGCGATGACAAATATGCTCTATACCCTGAAACAAACTTTCTGCCCTCCATATTCAACCAGTGTGATGTATATCTAAATCAGTTCAACATATCGGCAGGAACGGGATACTATCACCTACGAGCCTATCTGGAAAATGTGTTGAACTTTTCCAAAGAAGCGAATGATACCTTTTTAAGTGGCGAGGGCTATTATCAAGCTAAAGACGAAAGTAGTATAAAGGATAAATTTAAAAATTCTAAAAAGTCCAAGACACCAAATGATTGGAACACAGATCCAGCTTACTAAGGAATGAAGGAACGTGTAGAGAAGATGGCAGTGGTTAACGATTGCGCAGAAAGAGGAGTTGCGCTCATTAAGGCTTTCAACAGCACAATCACGAAGGATGAAACGCAAAAGCAGTACCTTCTCCGCGCAGTGTGTACTGTTATTTTTGCTTGCATTTTTCTTTTATTGTTAATTAAATATACTTGCATGAAAGTACGAAGAAAACAAATTTTATATATTATATATATATACGGGGCTCCAATAAACCTTAGCCCCCCAGCCCATGGCCTAAACCATTAGAGGTACAGTAAAACTAAACGTATCTTACAAAAGAGAATTTAATCCTGCATTTAATGAGAAACAATTAAAACTTCGTGTTCCCGCCATTGGCTTCCAAGACAGCCTGAATTCGCTTTGGGTAGCTTGCCAAAAGTGACGTGAATAGATCGTGATCATTACGCAAATTTGCTAAAACAGTTTCAATGTGTTGCGTCATTGTATCCTTCGAAAATCGATTTGCTGCAGGTTCTTGAAACAAAAGACATTCAACCTTGTCCTTTATAACTGCTCCAATTTGTTCACAGACGTTCAGGTCAGGAGAATTTCGTGGCCATTCTTCATTTCCAAAGAAATCGATCTCATGGTTCCGCAACAACTGTTGAGTGGCTAATGTTTTAAAGCAGGGGGCCTTATCGTGCAGAAGTGTGACCTGATTGACATCCATAACATTGTTTGGGTTTCTTAGAAAAGGAATGACATGCTGGGATAGAATAATATCACGAAAATGCTGTCCATTCCAACTCTGACCATTTGGCTTCAGCACCCACATGAGCTTCTTTGCAGTGAACAAAACAAACACACCAACACAGTCTGGACTTTTTAATAATTCGCGATAATGTTCATTGTCATCGATTTCATCTGGTGTTGTGACCCACACTCGATCATTTTGGTAGTTAGGCCGACGTGTTACGTAAACAAAAAATTCATCGGAGACAGCTAAATGCATGAAATCATCCACATCCCAATCTTCAAGATAATGGGCAAACCACATTCTGTCATCGATGTTAAGTTGAGTTTTTCTTGGCTTTGGAAGCTCATGCCAAGGCTTTAAACCTTGCATATGACGGTACAGTCGAATGATCTCACCACTAACGATCTTTCCTCTCAACACTTCGATCTCTCTAGAAAGTTTAGCACAGCTGTTTTTCCGCTTACGCGTACCGCTTTCAATGATGTCCTTTGTTTCCTGAGAGAGTGGCAAATTTGGGCGCCCAGATTTGGTTGTATCCATTTCACATTCATCCAAAGTTTTATTTCAATTTCTTTTGACGAAGTCCTCACTTCTTCGCAACTTTATGGCAACCCATGAACGTGTTATAAAGGTGGCTCCAGCATCACGAGCTTCCCGAAATTTTATTGCTCGTATGCGATCTATCACACGTTGCCTCTCCGAATCACCAATTAATTGAGAAGCCATTATATTATCACTTTATCAGCTAGAGTAATTTTAATACCTGCAATAAATAAAGAATTTTATATATTTTTATAACCACTAAAAACTATTTCGATATAAGTAAACATGTAAGCTGCCAATGGGGGGGCTAAGGTTTTTTGGAACCCCTCATATATATAATATATATATATATATATATATATATATATATAGTGCCACTACCTGCACACATCGTTTTGGAACTTATTAAGCTTTTCATCAAAGACTATAAATTCAGTTTCAATAGCGAGTATTATCAACAGGTTTTTGGGATGGCCATGGGCAACCCCTTTTCGCCCCTCCTCTCCAATATTTATATGGAGTTTTTCCAAATTACTTACATTCCGAGAATCCTGGGGGTTGGTATCCCATGGTTACGGTACGTCGACGATATTTTGTGTATCTGGCCCATGAATCGTGACCTGGATGACTTCCTCCTTCAGTTAAATTATCAAGTCCCCTCCATTAAGTTTACTTTAGAAGTGGAACAAGACAACTCAATCCCGTTTTTGGATGTGCGTGTACATAGGGAAAGCCCAGGTTTTAAGTTTAGTATCTATCGGAAAAAAACAAACAATTTATCCTACGTTCACTTTTACTCTGGACATGACACCCCCATTGAGAAGGCCATATTTTCTTAAATGTTTCTCCGCGTTCTTAAGATCTCCAGTCCGGAACACATCGATGCCGAATTGGAAAAAATCAACAGTATTGGAAGTAATCTGTGCTACCCACCTACGTTTATGGAATCTTGTCTTAACAAGGCAAAACGAACCTTCTATCTTGTGAATAATAACACTCGCACTTTGTCAAAGAATATTTTAGTACTTCCATTTTTCCCGGGCTTTTTAGGTATTGCTAATGTACTTAAACTTTTGGATATTAATGTAGTATTTTCATATAACAATATTGTGAAAAATATCGTAGTAAAAAATAGCCCTACCAATAATTCAGGCATTATCTATAAAATTGGTTGTAAACAATATGATTCCTATTACATTGTTCAGACGGGAAAGGATTTGCACACGCGTGTAAAACAGCATCAATTTGAATTGAAATTAGTTTGAAAATAAAAAAACGAATGAATGAAGAACTGCGATTCCTCTTCTTTGCAATTACTTTGATTTTGCGGAATTTTCTTCATTAAAAAATAATATAAAAGTGTACATATAGACCTCTCATTTAATTCTTTTGGTTGTATATAAATAAAGTGTACTGTTATTTTCTGTTGTCAGTTTCGTGTTTCATTTATTACGGATTAATTGTATTTCTTTTATTGTTAATATTGGAATTCGTTTAAAATGTATTTTAATTAGTTCTTTTGCTGAGCAAATTAAGGAGAGCGTCTCTCTTGCCTTTAATAAATAAGATAATTAAAATAAATGCTGCTGCGTGCTGCGTGGTAACCCTGCATATATAAATAGTGCTTTCTGGCAACTCTCCTTTTATAAATAAATAAAAACAATAGATAGGAACTCATGTATATATAATTAAATAAATAAATAGTGCTCTCTGGCTACCCTGCCTTTAGTATATAACTAAAGAAATAAGTGGCAACCTCCTCCATATAATCAAAAGTGGTATCTCGCAACTCCAGACGCTCTATATAAGAGATACGGATCCCCTGGACGCTCATAATGCGGCTGACTCCGGTGTATGAAACAACTCTCTCCTTCTTAGATTAAGGCTTAGGTTGGGGTTTCCCTTTGGGGGTGAAGACATCCATCTTTCTCCCTCAAAGACCCTCCTCCTTTCTCTCTCTCTCTTAGGTTAAGGTTACCCCTTTGGGAGGAGGTCATCCTCCCTTCTCCCCCAAAAGCTCCCCCTTTCATTGCAACTTGGAGGATAACCCCTCCCCCTTGTTGCAAGACCCCTCCTCCTTTCCAACACCCCCTTTTCAACAACCCCCTCCCCCTTTTGTTGCACACCACCCTTGCAACATTTCCTCCTCCCCCTTTGCAACACTGATTAACATTTGCAACATTGCATTACATTAGTCCATTTTGCGCCCATGCTACTTACCTGTGTTATCAGCTGGAACGCGCTATATTTAGTTTAATCAGCAACGAGTAACTGATGCTCCGCATACATGTAGTCAAACTTATTTTATTTTATTGTAAATAAATAATGTGTTTTTAACAGTTTTTATTATTTTCACTAGGGTGTGGTCAAAAAGCAGTATGAAATAGTCCAGTTCTATTAGCATCACTTATTCCAACATTATTAGCAATCAAATAAAAGAACTGTGAATTGAATCAGTCCAATTTTTACTCTCTCACCACTAGAGAAACTGTAACGAGATATTAGTTTCTGCCTCTCGTCTGCTTTATTCATATCCTATTGTTCTGTACAGTATAATTCTATACAGTTGTAACAGCTCTATACAGAAATATATATATATACACACACACACACACACACACACACACACACATATATATATATATATATATATATAAATTATTTCACGAAAGTAACACGTGAATAATATTTATGATGAAAATAACACGCAGGAAAAATGAAACACAATGGTGCTCAAGCATTTTAGAAGTGGAACAAAACAACTCAATCCCGTTTTTGAACGTTTGTATTCATAGGGAAAGCCCAGGTTTTAAGTTTAGTATTTATCAGAAAAAACAAACAATTTGTCCTACGTACACTTTTACTCCGGACATGACACCCCCATTAAGAAAGCTATATTTTCTTCAATGTTTCTCCGCGCTCTTAGGATCGTCAGTCCGGAATACATGGATGCCGAATTAATAAAAATGAACAGTATTGGAAGTGATTTGTGTTACCCACCTTGTTTGGAATCTTGTCTTAAGGCAAAACAAACTTTCTATCGTGTGAATAATAAATAACCTTCGCACTTTATCGAAGAATATTTTAGTACTTCCATTTTTCCCAGGCTTTTTAGGCATTGGTAATGTACTTAAACTTTTGAATATTAATATAGTATTTTCATATGACAATATTGTGAAAAATATAGTAAAACCAATAATTCAGTCATTATCTATGAAATTGGTTGTAAACAATGTGATTCGTTTTACATTGGACAGACGGGAAAGGATTTGCATACGTGTGTAAAACAGCATCAATATTCCATTAGAAGGGGACAGTCGATCATCAGTGTCCTTCTCGCCCATTTGTCAGAGTTATCCCACTGTATTGATTGGAATAATGCCTCAATTTTGTTTCACTCAAGCAACATTGTTAATAGAAATATTCTTGAGTCTGCCATTATTCAAGTTACAAATAATTTCAATATTAGCCACGGCCTTTTTTCGCTTGATCCTGTTGTTTTGAATTCGTTCAGAACGGATTTAGACAAGAGGGGCCAAAGTGCTAAAACTCTGGTAGCTTTTCCTTATAAATTTGTATGCTCCTCCGACAATTTTTATTGTTTTCTATTTTATTTTTTTGTGACCTATATATAGTCTCGAACTTGTTATTTATTTCAATGTTCTGAGGATGTCATTAGACGAAAGTGCTTGAGCACCATTCTGTGTTTCCTTTTTCTTACGTGGTTTTTTTCATCATATATATATATATACAGGGTGGGCGGAAAGTAGCTCCCTATTTTGGATTGGTAAAAAAATACATATATTATCCATTTATTTCAGAAGAAATAATATGAAAAGGTAGGCATACATGGTAGGTTTTCTCTAAAATTCAATGTGGGCTCCAACTCTTTCCACCAGCTTCTGGAGCCGCCCAGGAATGGCGTCCACTGATTTTAGCAGGAACTCCGGCGGGATGGAGGACATGACTTCCCGAATTCGGTCCTCCAGTTCTTCCAATGTCCTCGGTTTGGTTTGGTGCGGTAGACTTCTTCCTTTACCCACCCCCAAAGAAAGAAGTCGCACGGTGTCAAGTCGGGGCTCCTGGCTGGCCATTCATGTGGACCACGACGACCCATCCAACGCCCAGGGAAGTGGGCATCCAGCCACTCACGGACAACAAGAGCGAAGTGCGGAGGGGCGCCATCTTGCATAAATATCAGATCGTCGATGTTCTCCCATGTGCTGACAACCGGCCAGACCTCGTTTCGCAACATAGCAAGGTACCGCTCAGCATTCATGGTGTTGCGCAGAAGGAACGGGCCCACAACCTGATCTGAGGTCATACCACACCACACCGTTACACTGAAACCGATTCTGCCGTTTTTCAGCGGTAACCGTGCGACTTCTTTCTTTGGGGGTGGGTAAAGGAAGAAGTCTACCGCACCAAACCGAGGACATTGGAAGAACTGGAGGACCGAATTTGGGAAGTCATGTCCTCCATCCCGCCGGAGTTCCTGCTAAAGTCAGTGGACGCCATTCCTGGGCGGCTCCAGAAGCTGGTGGAAAGAGTTGGAGCCCACATTGAATTTTAGAGAAAACCTACCATGTATGCCTACCTTTTCATATTATTTCTTCTGAAATAAATGGATAATATACGTATTTTTTTACCAATCCAAAATAGGGAGCTACTTTCCGCCCACCCTGTATATATATATATATATTTCTGTGCTATTTAATAAATTATAAAATCAGTAAACATTCAATAACCTACAGCGATCTGTTCTGCAAACTTCATAAAAGTCTCCTCTTCTAAAATCTGAAAATACATCAATAATGAAAGTCGCCGGAATTCATACCCAAAATCACACTATTTTCAAGTATAAATAAGGTAATGCAGAACTAGCTTTCAAATTCATTCCTTCAGTTCAATGCGAGCAATCAGAATGCTCATCGGCATGTTATATATACTGGCTACAGCATCTGTTCCTCCTGCAGTCGGAAGCACGACATCGCTTGTCTAAACAAAGGCCACGGGGCTGGATCTTATATAGCGAAAATTTCCAGTACCAAAATATTATATTAGCGATGTATGTCACATCCGCATCCCATCCGCATCCAAATAAAATTCACATCCGCATCGGCATCTACACCCGCACCTGCGAGATGCGGATATTGCGGATATGTGCTATTTACTGAATTGGTATTTATGAAGCACAATTTGCCCCTCATTCAGTTCAAATACTGAACTTGTGCAGCCTTCATTTGAGCTTTAACGTAACTGGCAATGTCTGTTGTGTATTTGTATAATTAATTGTTCATGCTACAACACATAAGCACACGACTTACCGAAGGGTGATGTTTGCGGAAAGTGGTTGGTGGGATGCAAGACGAGTTGGTATCCTATACAGCAAGGCATCCTGGTAACACAGTTGTATAGCGAAAACTCGTCCAAAAAGAGAAGAGTGTATGTAAAAAAATTATAATTACAAAATAATATTATCTAATATCTAATATTGAATATCTAATATTTATAACTAGCCAAAAATCGAAAGTCAATTAATAAATTAAGTATGAATTTAAACTATCATAGCAAGCTGACAAATTTATGCATGAACATCTGCATCCGCGGATGTCTGAAATCTACCATCCGATACATCACACATATATATATATATATTAGACACTGTTGTGCGCGCTACCTCTTGAAAACAGCGGTGCAGCCGCTACCGCTACTTGGGCCAAAATGTAGCGGCGCTACCGCTGCATTGAAAAGCATTCAAAATTGGAATAATAATTCCCCAATACGTATGTGTAATTTGTAAAAGTATTAGAAAATAGCTTCAATGTATATATCTGTAAAATGCAAATTCAGTAGCTAAGTTGTTGCTTTCAGTTACTGAGCAGCTGTGCGAAGGAAAAAAAGGTGTATATTGTATAGAACAATAGGATATGAATAAACAGACGAGAAGCAGAAACTAATATCTCGTTACACTTTCGCTAGTGGTGAGAGAGTAAAATTGGACTGATTCAATTCACAGTTCTTTTATTGATTCCTTATAATGTTTGAATAAGCGCTGCTAGTAGAACTGGACTATTTCATGCTGCTTTTTGACTACACCCTAGTGAAAATAATAAAAACTGTTAAATACGCATTATTTATTTACAATAAAATAAATAAGTTTGACTACATGTATGTGGCAGCATCAGTTACTCGTTGCTGATCAAACTAAATAGCCCGTTCCAGCTGATAACACAGGTAGACTTCGAATCACAACCACGTCGTTGTTACTGACCCAAATTTAATTTTTCATTGCTTTTATTATAGTAATATTATTACCTTGTGAACTATAAGAACAAAAAATCGTTTATTCACTTTAAAAATAGCGAGTAACGGGTAGCGGTTGGAATTCAGCTACAATGTAGGGCCCCTAGTGCTTACGCTACATTTCCACAAAAGCAGCAGTGCTACCGCTACCGCTACTCTAACACTATATATATATATATAATATATATATATATATATATATGTATATATATATATATATATATTACATATATATATATATATATATACAGTATATATAATATATATATATATATATATATATATATATATATATATATATATATATATATATATATATATATATAGATATATATATACACACATATATATAATTATATATATATATATTATATATATATATATTATATTATATATATATATACGTATATATATATATATATATATATCTATCTATATATATATATATATATATATATATATATGCGGAGAGAGAGGAGAGAGAAAGATTTGTGATATGTTGAAATGAACCCAAGAATATTTCATTATTAAGCTACTGTCAACAGATGATGGTCACCTTTAACAAGGCTTTCAAGCGGTCAGACCAGTCAGACTTTGGACTCACCAATATTTAGCTAAGCCATAGGGTTTCTTCCTGGGTTCCGCTCTTTTATTGGTCAAACTTTTAAAAAAATACATACTTTCATTTCCTCTAGGCCTGTGTGGGCCGAGCTAGTGATCTTTCTCGTAGACTGTTTGATGAATTAAAACTGTGTCAAATTAATCGCTAGAGTGTAAGGTACCTGTGTCTTCTGCACTCGCTTTTGCTGTTTTTATTTTTATATTGTATATTTATCTATCTATTAATATACAACTCGCCGTAATTTGTCCAGAGAATGGCTAAACCAACTCTGAATATATATAATATATATATATATATATTATATATATATATATATAGGCTATTGCTGGTATGACTGTTAAAACTCTTTGAAATATGCGCAATGATAAAGGGTCAAGCCTTTTCCGGAAGAAAGTACTGCCACTAGGTGCTTCCAGCCAGTAGATGTACCTTCACTTCCTCGATTTAGAAGAGTTCCAGCTAGGCTAGAAGAAGGCTGTGTTCCACAAAACGTCGCCAAGCTCCTGAAGATCTTTACAGAAAGGCAGATTATGAAGTTCTGGACCTCGTTATAATGCCCATAAACTGACAGGTTTGACCAAACACACTACAAAATGTATGTCCAGTGTAAAGAGTTGCTTCTCAAGGATGCTAAAGGATAGACGTTCAGAGCAGAATTAGAGAGTGTAACCTCATTCTAGGGCTCAGACTTCCTTCCTGAAAGACTACATACACATCTAGCAACCTTCAGTACCAACTTTATGTTCACGGATACCATTGAGCAGTTAATCCTGCGTGATGTAGTTACATATGCAATCACTGACACCTGGCCAGTAATCTCTTATCTCTTCTGTGATCACAAAAGCAAAATTAATTATAGTGGTGCAGCCACCATTACCTGTTGTGAGCGCTCGTTTAGTAGTCTCGTGCGTATTAAAACTTAACTGAGTTCAAACATGACTCAGAAAAGACAACCATTGATGCTATTGCATGTTAAAGAAAAAGAAAGGTGTGATAAATTAGATTCAGTCGATGTTGCTTATAGAATTGCTCAGAGTTCTGAACATAGGTTATCCTTGTTTGGTAAATTTAACAAACTGTACTTTGCCAAGAACTTAGTTCTGGTACGATCCAAGGTCACAATGACTGAAAGGGCAGTGAAACATGCTGATATTGACATGAAAACAGTGTAATACCTAATACTTTTTGTCTAAATACAATATACGCAATTTTCAAACTCATCTAAAGTGTTTCATTAAAGTCGATCAAGAGATGAAATAAATCTTCAAACTATTTTTGCCGTGCATATATACAGGGCGTCCCAAAAAAATGTATACACACTTTAACAGCTGATAGCTCAATTGATGTTTCTTTCTTTCCATGTTAAACCCATTAGAATTAATAATGGCAGTCAGACTAAGCTTTGAACAAAGGAAATTCATTCTAAAATGCTACTGGAAGTGTGAAAACGCAGTTGAAGTGCAAAGACAGTTTAGGAGGGAGTTTCAAACAGATCCACCAACGCGACTTACCATCACTCGAATTAGAGATAAGTTTGAAGCCGATGGAACTGTTCAGAATGTCCACAAGAAGCGTTCCGGAAGACCACGGACATCGACAAGCCCACAAAGTAAGAAAGAGTACTGGAAACGTATCACCAAAGTCCAAGAAAATCTGTGCGGCAAGCGAGTCGTGAGGTAGGAATTTCAGAATCGTCTGTCCAACGCATTTGAAGCGCTGTCAATGGAAAAGTTACATTCCAAGATTAGTCCATGCTATTAATGAAGATGATCCGGACCGAAGAGTGGAGTATTGCGAGTGGTACTTGGCACGATGTGGATGTGGATTGGACGAAGGGGTTTCGTAGAATACCCTCCGCGTTCACCAGACCTCACACCACTAGACTTTTTTTATGGGGATACTTAAAAGACAAAGTCTACGCTATAAAACCTGCAACAGTCGCTGAATTGAGAGCAGCCATTGAACGAGAATGCACACAAATACCAAACGAAATATTTCGTGATGTTTGCGATTCCATTGCTTCGCGTTATCAGCAGTGCCTGGACCAGAACGGACGTCAGTTTGAAAACAGGCGTTGACAAAACAATTAAATAATGTCTGTAGATTCTATTACATTTTGAAAATGAAATGTATTTTAATAAACACTGCCTTTATAATTATTTAAAGTGTGTATACATTTTTTTGGGACGCCCTGTATATATACACACACTGTGTGCGTATGTGTATGTAAAAATTAACAATGAATAACACCGGTCTGCATGAAAATCGATTTCTTTATTTTGAGTTGTGATTCTGAAGCAGTTCGCTGCGCTGAATTAAAAAATGCTACCAGTTTTTTTCTATCACCCACAGTTTTAAAGTTATTGGGAAAACAATTTTGGGGCGTTTTGTAATTTTTTACCTTTTTTATCTTTAATTAATTTCGTTTTTTATTTTTCAGATAGATAATTCTAACATTACGTCTTTAAAATTTTAATAATGGCTTCTAGAGGATGTACCCATAGTCCAGACATATTTTGTTATATTTGTGGTCGGTATGTTGTTGTAAAACAAAGGACAAATGTAACGAACTTCATTAAGAGAGCTTATCATGCTTATTTTGGAATTAAATTAAGAGATCAAGACAAAAGTTGGGCTCCACACAAGGTTTGTCTTACGTGTGTTGCGGCACTAAGGAATTAAAGCAAAGGTAAAAAGAAAAGTTTGCCATTTGGGATCCCTATGGTATGGCGCGAGCCTAGAAACCATACCGACGACTGCTACTTCTGTTCTTGCAATGTTAAAGGTTATAATGCAAAGAATAAAGAGAGCCTTCAATACCCAAGTCTTCCATCTGCAATAAGGCCGGACCCCATGGTCCAGAAGTTCCTATTCCCCTCCCACCCGAGAGTCTGGATCAATACAATTCAGATTCTGATTCAGCTCCAAATCCAGACAATGATGATGTTTATGAACAGCCAACACTGACCGAGATCCTCCTAAACCATTAACCCAAGCGAACTAAATGACTTAGTCAGGGATTTGAATCTGCCTAAGGACTCTGCAGAACTTTTGGGGTCTAGATTGCAGGAGAACAATTTATTGGCATCCGACACATACTTCGCTTGGTACAGAAATCGTAAAGAAGGTAAATATATTTTTATTCTTTCAGTTATTTTTTTATTCTTTCATAAACAAGCAATATGCTTGTCCAAGAGCTAGGAGCTATTTAATTCTGCTTTAATTAGGTTTTACTCTATCACCTAAAGATTTCGTGCTACAAGGGGTGTTGTAATACCTCATCTGTCCCCAAATGTTAACCACCCATTGATGGGAGGGGAGAGAGTATTTTGCTGGGAACGGGACTGGTTGTTATATATATTTACCCTACATTATTATGTAAGCGTTACTGTAGTCTATAACAACAAAATTTATGGTTTAGCACGTGCAATCCAATGTTGGTCTCGATAAGATGGTTCACATTTGGGGATAAATGAGGGATTTATGACACACCCTGTAGTAAGAAAACCATACGTGATAGGGAAAAACTAACTATATTTTTGAGATCCGCGCACTCAAATTATATAGAATGAAGAACTAGTTTGTAAAAATCGATCGACAAGTTTTCAAATGTGTACTGGTGTAATCAATATTCATTTTTACATGAGAAACCAAAATCGCCTGAGCGAGTTTGGATAGAATTTCGATTTTTTGCTTTCCATTTTTTTTTCAGTGTCTCAACCATGCGACCTACCATTTCTATGGTTTAAGTCGTATCTATATTTCCATTTCTTATCGTGACCATTATCATATATCAATTTTATTAAATATTCATTTTTACTCGTGTGAGTCTATGAAATGTGTACAAAACTTTATGCATCCGTACCTGTTCGTTCAAAGTCGTGCAGATACGTTCGCATGTATTATTTTTTTACTTTTTCTTTTAAGTGCGTTCACCTCTCGCAAGCTGCTCATTCATGCTGATTCTAGGTGTTCGAATTCCGATGACGTCGCCAAAAGCAAGCATCTGAATTAGAAATCCTCTCTCTTGCTTCTGCTACAAATTTATAACATAAGGTGTTATGTTGTATGTTGTTATATTATTATAATATACGGTATTGTTTCCTTGCCTGGCCACGAGTTCGTTATCGGCTTACGTCACATAGTTATCCTCGTTCTCATTACTTATACCTACTTACTATTTCTACCTAATTGTCATTCAAATTCTATATTACTTATGTATTACGTTATCATAAATGTCTGTGTACTTCCAATGAAAAGTACACCGTATTTTTCTCCGCTTTCCTCATCGCTGGCTAATTAGACTTTCAAACTCTGATAACCAAACAGGTTCTAATAATATTTGACATAATTTGGCGTAATTATTGTTAACTATAAATATACAACATTGCCTTTAATCCCCTTTAAATTATAGAACAACGGTTAACTCCCCTTCATTATATCAATTGTATCACCTATTTAGATTACTTCAGTAATAGATATGTCAATTAACAATTTGCTAAAATTGTAATTAAATGTAATACTTTAATATACTGTAATTAATTTACCGTACTTTAATGAAACTGTAATTAACTGTAATAATTTAATATAATGTAATTAATGTACTTTAATAAGAATTAATTGGTAATTATAATCATAATTGTAATAAACCAAAAGTACAGTGTACTCAGAGATGTACTTAGATTGTACTCAATGTAATTATGTCGCCCTTTAGAAATGAATACTCGGCGAAAATACGAATATTTTTTATTATTTTTTAAATTTTTATTTGGAATCTTTCAAAAATATGATCATGTGTTTAAAGGGGGGAAACTTAACCCTCAAGCTGCACTCCCCCAAAATTTAGATTATAGATAAAGCATGTAATTGTAAAATTACTTCGACTTCGATTACTTCTGATAGACACACCCTTGTTAGCAGCCTCTCAGCGAGGAGGGGGCAGAGGCCCCTTGCTTCCTTAATTTTTAAATTCCGGCCTGAGCCATGGTCGAAAGAGGTCGAACCTCTACCCCTGTAAATTCAGAGCACTACCTGTACATTTTTAGAAGTAAATTACAGTAAAAGAAAGTTTTTTATCTTTTCCTTCGAGCAGTGCTCTCGTCCGAGAATTCAGTCAATAAAGAAAAATAATTTCCCGATACGTTATAAGAAGCATCAGGGAATCTTCAGAGAATTTTAGTAAGTTTTCACGGAATCCTCCGAACCCACCCAGTGGGATAGAAAGAGAAGAATTAACAGTCTGTCGACCCAATAGCGAGAGAAAAAAAATTAGAATGTTATAGAAAACCTTTCGCGAGAAATATCCGTTGCTGCCTCCTAACCAGAACCCCCGTCGATTCGAACCACCCAAGGCCATAGACGGAGGGGTTAACATGTATATATATATATATATATATATGTATATATATATATATATATTATATATATATATATATATATATATATATATATATATATATATATTAGGGTGACAATAAAAATCGAAATTTGGAGTTTTTTATTGGCCATTTGTTCAATGCTGCTACTACATGAGAAAACAATGTACTGTAAATATTAGGTCATTCAGATAATATTTAAGGGTGTCTCAAGTGAGGTAAATAATTCTCCTTATAACAAAAATTAATTATTCATTACCTAGTAAAAATAAATTAATATTTTTTTAATTAATGTAAATAAACGTTAGTTTTAGTTCATAAGGTTTAAGTGCAGGCGTACTCCAATCGTAATAAGTAAATAATATATTTACTAAATATATTCCAGGGTGTCTTTCATTCAATTGTAGACCACCCATTAATTCTTGCTTTTCCTCAAGCCATACCCCTTTTTCAATGTACCAGGCTGAGACTTCCTATGATCCTCAACAACCTGCAAGAGATGTTGGCGCTGTTCTTCATTCTTCGTAATCTTTGTATTGAAGGCCTGGATCAAGGCAATTCCCCTCTCTGCCATGTCATTGACGACTTTTAGTCCTTCAACTATAGTCAAACCAGTCTTGAAATCTTCGTCGTCCGGCCAGGTCTCTGGTTCCTTGGACAAGAAACCATCATTAATTTTTAGAAGTTCAAAGAGAAGCTTTGATCCTTTCGAGGCAAAGTCCGAGAGCTGCTTTGTTGAAATGGAAGAAACAGCAGGTATTGGGGCTCGCTTTGGAGGATCTTCAGCAGCTTCTTTTTCGAGGATTGATCGAGCGATATTCTTTTTCGTCGTTGCATTGATACCTTTATCAAAGAGTGCGAGACCAATCAAGTACTCGCTGAGGTACCATAAGTGACGACCGAGGACACTAAGGCAGGATGCTGAGATCTTTTCATCGTGGTACTTTGCTAGGTCTTGAAGAAGCTTCAAATCGTTCGCGGGAGCAGATGAAGGACTGCTGGCCGTGAACCACGCGCTGACATATAACTCCAGGGCAAAAAATACAAATCGTTTTAAGCCAGACATTTCACGAGTTGTAAGTCTGAACTGATGGGAAAGCAGCAGGATTTTTAATGAATAAATTACTTTTGCCATCCAACGTGCTCGGTGAAGTGCTCCAGGTCGCCGAAACCTAAAGTTAGGTAAATTACCTCCAAGGATTGTAATCGACAACTCCAAGAATTCACGGTAATCATCCCTCGGCTGATGTTTTGTCAGATATAGATTCCAGCAAGCGATCAGTTCTTCTCGATTCTCATTCAGACTCGATGGAAGGTCTGACAGGGTCTTGTACTTATCTTGGCAAATTGTATTCCACGTCTCTTTGAAGCGGGAGAATAGGAGGATATCTGGACCAGATGATGGTCCCATGCATTCCATGTACGCCTTCTCAACGACAAGTTCTAGGATGTGATGGCGACATGCAAGGTATAAGAGTCGGCGGCCGAGTTTCTGCTCCAAAATTACGCATGCCCCAGACAAGTAACCAGTATTTGAAGCTGTAGTGTCGAAGCTCATAGCTGATACCTTTTCTGACACATTCCATTCTTTGAGCGCAGCATGTACCACCGAGGCGATGACCTCACCCGTTCCTGATGTCAGCTTAGGTACACCCAAGAGCTTCTCGGTATCAACTCCGGTTACGAAAATGGCTAGTCGGTCACACCGACCACCTTCATCGTCTGGTAGAATTTTTCCGTCCCAGTGAACAGTGAGCACTTCGTTGGGTGTGAACCTTTGTTTAATCTTTTCTGCCGTCGCCGAACGGAGCCTTTCTCGTGATTTTCTAATGGTTTCATAGTTGAGCGCGAGTTTTTGTGAGTTATGGCCGAGGCTTCTAGCCGTAGCGTCGATAATCCGGTGTGCTGAACGATGACTGATTCCTGTGCGATCCAATGTACTTGCCAATTCGGGAGTGATGACTTGGATAGTGCCACGAGCATAACACTTGCGTTTTTCAGGAGAGGCGGGCGGTGAGTCTTCAGATGATGGCGCAGAACTTGGTGCTTCAGACGTAGAAGAAGATTCCAGCTCAATATTTTCAAAAGTAATATTGGCTTGAGGTTGGTGCTGAGCTAGGCGTCTTTCAGTTTGTTCCCGACGCATGACAGAATGAGCCATTTTCTTGTCAACTCCTCCCATTACTCCCCTCCTCCCTTTTTCTCGCTGAGCAATAAGGAAGGCTCGATCTTCTTCGATGGTCAAAAGTTCCATCGCTTTAGGGTGGGCGACATCGAAAAGATTTTCCAAATTATCACGGAACTCATCTTCTTTTTTCCGCTGGGTTTCCGTAGCGCGAGCACGATTTTTCTGGAGAAGCTTCCAAGTAAGAAAAAGATCTACCACTTTTCGACCAATGCTCTTCTCTGTGATGGTAGGTATCCGGGATTTCTCCCAGTAACCAATGACTGATGATGCCACCTCCTTCGCTGAGTCGTTCACTGTCTTCTTGTGCTCTATGTGAAAGTGAAAAAACAGGCGTAAAACGTCTCCAATTGAAGGAAGCCGTGCGCCCTTGATCTCGGGTATGGGATGGCCAATGAGCCAAATTTGACTCGCTGTGCGGGTAGTCGCCATTGGGCCTAAGAAAGAAAAGAAACGTATATTAAATTAAAATAAGAATCAAAGCATTAATTTTTTTCGTATTATGATTCCATTTTTAAAGATCTCATTTATATGTATATATATATATATATATATATATATATACAGGGCCGTCGAGAGCCATTAACGGGCCCCAGGGCTAGCAAACATTACGGGCCCCCACACCAAGTGTCAAGGCATTATATATATGCAATAAATCTATTAATATATATATATATATATATATGTATAACTTTAATAATATAATATTTAACTTTATAAAAATTAAGTAATTCAATAGTTCAAGTGTTTCAAACCTCTTCGTGCAACACCCAAAACACAAGTGAGAGATTTGGTTAAATATTTCTCAAGTTTATTGACCTTGGCTACTTTCGATCATACCACAAAGCGTGAGAACGGAAGCTACATTTGAAAAAATGTGTCAGATTGATGAATTTTAGTGTTGACTTTTAGGATACTCAGATATTACATGTAAGAAATTACATGTAAGGAGCTCTGAATGAAAAAAAGTCACAATTTCTTAATGATTATTATGATCCTTATTTATTTTTTACGATTTTTTTATTCTCCTGCGGGCCCCCAGACACCCGGGCCCCGGGGCACTGGCCCCCCTGACCCCCCTCTCGACGGCCCTGTATATATTTATATACTCGTATATATATATTATCATAGGAAATCAAATTCAGTTCCAAATTTATATAATTTAAACATCAAACTATGCCAACAATTAATGAAACTTTTCTAGAACAATTTCCAATAATAATATAATCAATGTATCAAAATAAAAAATATTACCTTAGATATCTTAAAAGAATCGGGAGAGAACTTCTAAGCGTTGTTTTCAGTCAGGCAGTCGTATGCAAAATGAACTTGAAGCACCAAAAGCTGATCATCCAAAGATTGATACACATCATATTATTTAACGATTTATTTATGAAAATTTTAATTTAATGAAATAAATTAATCGATTTGCATAATCTATAGTATGAAATAAAGGAAACAATTCTATTAAATTATATAATACACTTGCATTCTCGAAACATTTTTGTTTTTGAAGCGTTGTCGAAACTCGTTCATTCTTGAAATTTCTTCCGCGCGACAGTTTCATTCATGTGACTCGAGGCACCCCTAAATGCTTTCCGAATTCCATGAGATTTCGTCTACGGTGTTTCCTCATAGGGTGGCAGCATTGGACAAATGGCCGGCAAATGTTTTTTGAATTTCAAATTTTATCCCTATAAGAAGTTGTCACCCTAATATATATATATATACACATGTGTCTGTATATATATATATATATATATATATATATATATACATGTGTTTTATATATTTATATATATACACTCTGTATATATATATATATATATATATATATATATATATATATTAGGGATGAAACGGGTAGCGCTTTTACCGGGTAATCGGGTACGGGTACCCGAAGTGTAATACCCGATCGGATATTGAAGACGTTTCAAAATTTGTTGGTTTAGTACCGCGACTTATTAACTGTGTGCAGCGTAAGCACTTGGCTTTGCTATTATATAATTTATCAATGACAAAATAGTCCCAAACCATACTACGATTTGCCATTTTGAATGTTTTGTTATAAAGTATTATACAAAAATATATCAAGAAAACCTACTACCCGTACCCGATTTTTTAGCAATTACCCGATCGGGTCGGGTATCATCGAGTAGTACATTACCCAATCGAGTCGGGTACCAGTTCGGTTATCCGTGACATCCCTAATATATATATATATATAGTGGTGGACCGGATATCCGCATCATTTTTAGCATCCGCATCCGCATCAATTATGCAATTTACAATTAAATTAGCTTATAAAGTAGCTTATAAGGCCCAGTCATGCACATCTCATGTAAAGTATTAATTACACTGGGGAACAAATTTCAACTTTTTGTCTATTGAATTAGATTTGACAGTTAGTTCTAGGTAATTTGGGTACGCTGAGCACGAATTTTTACTCGGTTTTGCTCTATCAGGTCCTGATTTTGCTCAACACCCCTCCTCTTTCGTCGTATTCATAAAAAGGTTTTTTTCTCAATACTCGCTGTCTTTTTGCAGTTACACATTATGCAACTAGGTTTTTATCTAGGTATTTGTACCTATTGTTATGGTATTGTTGTATTATTATATTTTTATATGTAACACCCTAAAAATATTTTTAATTTTGTCATTTTTAACCCATTTTAATATTAGTAAATTAAGCTAAAAATATCATAGAATTCTAAAATTTTCTCGAGCGTTCCTGTTCTGTGTAGAGTATTCTAGAGGGACAACTAAAATATATAAAAGCGACTCGTTTCCAGAGTTAATCAGTCAATTCAATCAGTCAGTCAGTCAGTCAGTCAGTTGAGTTAGTTAATTAAGTTTGGGCATTAACATAATTTTGAATTGGCATATGATTTAGTGAGTAATTTTGTCATCGTGATTTAATATAGTTGATTTAATTAGACGTAATTTATATTGTACCTACTCATCCGTGTTTCTAGTTTAATTTCATAGATTGTAAGTACCTATTTCATAATAAGTACCTATTTAAACTAATTTTTTGTGTTTATATTTCAGATTTTCTTAAATTTATATGAATTAAGGGCTTTAAATACCTTTACAAATTGGCAGAACAATCAAGCAATATGTCATCAAGCACTAGAAAGTTCAAATGCAAAAACAACCCTGATTCCTTCTGTTATATATGTGGAAATTTTACACTTCCACATCAACGAGCAAATATAACTGACTTCGTAAAAAGAGCTTACTTAGCTTATTTTGGCATAAAACTGGGGGACCAAGATAAATCGTGGGCTCCACATAAAGCCTGCACTATATGCATTGAAAGACTGCGACATTGGACGAAGGGTTCGGATTCAAAAATACCTTTTGGAGTTCCGATGGTAAGTTTATGATTTCATAAAACTACGTAATTTAATCACTAGTATACTGTAACTTACCTAAATGTAATTGTAACTTAGGTACATAAACAAAAATTTACAGAAAATGTTTATAAGAATCTCAAATATTGCATAAGGTTGAAACACATAGAAATGTTAAATGTTTGGGTGATAACTTTTGATAAAATTCATAAAAACAAGTCTCTCGTCGCTTTTGTTAACGCTTTACAATTTTTTTTCCATATCAGGTGTGGCGAGAGCCTACTAACCACGAGACCGATTGCTACCTTTGCTTTGTCAAGACTTCGGGCTTCACTAAGAAAATAAACATTGTATCGAGTACCCAAATTTCGACACCGCGATACGACCTGTGCTACATTCAAATGAGATCCCCATTCCAAAATTTAAGGGTCTGCCAACTCAAGAATTAGTTGAAGATGTTCCTGAAAATATTGTTATGCACTTTGAGGAGTCAGACACCGATTTTGACCCCAGCGTATTTGAAAGTCAAAACGATCCGCAAAAGTTTAACCAGGCCGAGTTGAATGATCTTGTAAGGGATCTAAATTTGCCAAAAAAGGCTGCGGAAATTTTAGCTTCAAGACTTAAAGAGAAAAACTTGCTTACTTCAAACACATACATTTCATTTTACAGAAAAAGAGAAGAAGAACTTGTTAAATATTTTAGAACAGAGGATAGTTTAGTATATTGCTGCGACATAGTTGGTTTGTTAAAGAAGATGGGGGTTGAGTCTTACGATGCAAATGATTGGCGCTTGTTTTTAGACAGTTCGAAAAGAAGTCTTAAGTGTGTGTTGTTGCATAATGGCAATCTGTACGGCTCGATACCGATTGGGCACTCAACAAAATTAAAAGAAAAGTATGAACATATAGAAAAGGTTTTAAATCTTATCAAATATAGGGAGCACGAGTGGATCATATGTGTTGACTTAAAAATGGTTAATTTTCTGCTAGGACAACAAGGAGGGTATACTAAATATCCCTGCTTCCTTTGCTTATGGGACAGCAGAGCCAAGGAGGAACATTATTTCAAACAAATCTGGCCAGCACGAACATCACTTACTGTCGGAGAAAAAAACGTAATTAATCCACCTTTAGTGAGCAGAGATAAAATCATATTTCCTCCTCTGCATATAAAACTAGGCCTCATTAAACAATATGTAAAAGCTTTAGATACGAACGGCGAGTGTTTCAAATACATAACTTAAAAATTTCCAAGTTTAAGTTATGAAAAAATCAAGGCGGGAATTTTCGACGGTCCACAAATAAGAACAATGATTAAAGACAGCAATTTTCCTAATGTCATGAATGAACGCGAAAAAAATGGCTGGTTCTCATTCGTGGACTTGATAGAAAACTTTTTAGGCAATTATAGGGCAGATAACTACGAAGAAATCGTAAAAAAACTTTTAAGGGACTACAAAGAGTTAGGTTGCAATATGAGCATAAAAATGCATTTTTTGAATAGCCATCTTGACCAATTTCCAAGTAATTTAGGTGATGTAAGTGACGAACAAGGGGAGAGATTCCACCAAGATATCAAAATTATGGAGGAACGGTACCAAGGCCGCTGGGATTCCCACATGATGGCTGATTACTGCTGGTGCTTGAAAAGAGACCTGCCATCAACAAGCAAATACGCTAGAAAGTCTTACAAAAGAAACTTTTTGCCACAGTGAAAGCTTCATATCTGTTTGTTTTTTATTTTAAGTCATTTCTATCGTTATAATGTAATTTTACTGTAGTTTGAACTGCTTGTATTCATGAAACTTGAAAAAAAAATTTAACACATGACTTAATTTTTTAGTCCTAATTTGAAAAATCTGGAAAATGGCACATAGGCTGTCGACAAGAATCAGGACCTGATAGAGCCAAACCGAGTTGAAATTCGTATTCAGCGCACCCAAATTACCTAGAATCAAGTGTCAGATATCATTCAATAAAATACGTGTTGCCCAGTGTTATTAATGAACAAACAAATATATAAACCTCAAAATATAAATACCTGGTAACAGAAAATTGAATGAAACTTGTTTCATTGAATTTTCTGTAGCTGAAACTCTTGAGAAAGTTATTATTTTTATCATAATGAAAACATTAATATGAATTTTAATTCGTGTGCATTGCCTGCCATAATAGTAATATCACGAAATTTGAATAATCATGTCATATATTCATAATTCTATATTATATTGATAGATTAACTAAATATCCGCATCCGCATCCGCGGATATTGAAATTAAAGATCCGCATCTGCAGATGTTGAAAAACTGACATCCGATCCACCACTAATATATATATATATATACTTGTTTATTGGCATGTTAATGTATTGGTTAAGCTGATATGGTTGTTGTTATTATCGTTAATATTATATATATATATATATATATATATACACGACGCTTGGTGCGAAAGTGGTGCCTCTTTTTGCGTTTATGAGCTGGAAAAAACAGGCTGAAATTTAAAGATCTTCATTGTCAATTATTAAGAATTCCAAGATTTATATAAGCAATAAGGTACCTTTGGGTTACTTGTATAATAATAGGAATGTTTAGTCGATGGGTCAGTGCAGATTCAAATCAATGCCAGTGACACTTGTCAGTTTTGTGCTCCGTCTTACTATCAAATTAACAGGGTTTAAAGTCTGTGAACCGTTATGTTACCTCTCCAATAAAATTTGTAAATGTGCCAAGATTACCCAGTTACAATCTCATTAGATGGTCTACAATACTTAATTAATAATAATATATAATATATCCTCAAAATTTTGTAGCGACATCCGGCACTACTTTGTTGGACCTATGAGGTAGTAAACAGTGACCTTGAAATAGCCGGCATACGAACGAATGAACGAGTGAGCCCTTTAAAATTACGAATGAATGAACAAAGGAAACGAATGAACGAGTGAATTTTAACTACATAAACTGTTCAAAATATTTTCAAAAGGCCAGGTAAAGGCTCTGCAATCTTAAATGAAAGACCAAGCAAATAGATAAATAGGTTTTATTACTTTAGATATACTGTATTTACAAACTTACACGCTTACATGATTTAAAGTGACAAGGAGTGGGCACTCCTTTTAGCATCCCCATCCCGTTCCCCTCTCCCGCCCTACCACCAATATATACACTGCGAATCTTCCTTTTAATAGTAAAAGTTTTGACGGTAACCGCGGGAAATGTATGTTTCATTACGGTATAATCGTACAGTGACTCCGCGTGTATACTTTTTGTGTCATAGTTAGTAATAGTTACATAATTAATGTGAAAAGATGCCTGAGCATCGAACCGTTGGTATCCCAAGCATGATTTAAAGGGACGAGAAGTGGGACCCCTTTCGGCGTTCCCCCCATCTCCACCCCCAACCATCCCCCACCAGCTACGCTCCCCGCAAGCCGTTACATATACAATGGGGGTCGTCTGCTGTAAATCTTGTAGAAAATCCATTGTTATGTTTTATATTTGACAAAGTAGATCATATTAGGTCAGACCTTCTTGTATCTGTCTGTCATGATTTTTATGATTCAGAAGAAATAGAACATGCCAGGGTACAATTAAACACCCTGTTCAGTGCTACCCTCCCAACTCGTAGAGGTAATTCTAGAAACGAGAATACCCTGAAAGACATTATAAATAAAGTGTCGACCTTCCGGGATGATGAGAACAATATTACCTTTTACGTTACTAACTTCCATAGAACACCGGTAATCTCTATGGGTGACGTAGACGTCTCGGTGCTCTTCAAACAGTATAATGAGGTACAAAAGTCGACAGTTGAACTAAAACACCAACACGCGGTGTCAAATCAGAAAAACGCGATTTCGCGAGAACAATTCCGGTTAGAGTTAGACGCGTTGGAAGAGACGCTCCTCCCAAAGCCCAGTTACTCGGAAGTAGTTCAGCAAGTCAGATCTCTAAGAAGCGCGTCGTGCAGCGACGGAAACGAAATCCCGCCTCCAACTCCCCCCCTGAAGGTGGGGTGAAAACGCAGCATGCAGGGGTAGCGGTTAACCCCCCTCCCGTTAAGGAAAGGACCCCTGCTCCCGATTTCACAATGAGGAACAGGGACGGTCCAATGCCGAGAGACGAGGCATCATTGCCCTCTTCCCTGCCTCCCACTGCAGAGGAGAGGTGTTCGATTACGCCTCGCTCGGTGCGCAGTTCCCCCCCTCCCACCGAAGAAGGAGGGGCACGCGCGGCCCTCAGGTTATAAACACCGCTAACAGACCCTCACCAATAGGGCGGAGCGTTTTTACACTTTTTTCGATTTTCGTTTTGTAATAGCGCGGAAAAGTGGCCCTTCCACGTCAAAAGTGAGTGTGTAAAATCTCAGAGATCTGCAATAATATCTTCTGCCTCCGCACGCGCGTTGAAAATCCAAAAAATGCGCCAAAATACTCATTTTTTCAATATTTTCTTATAGTTTTAATTTTCATCCTACCTTCTTGTAATAGCAATGAAAAGCATCCTAAAGGTTTATTTTAGACTAGTTTTAAATATTTTTGTCCTGCGATAATTTCTTCTGCCTCCGCAAACGTTCCAAAATACAGGAAAATTTACATAAATAGCGTATTTTATAATGACGCTATTATGGTCAACTTCAGCCCTACACCACGGTTTATTCGTTAATTATGTATTAAGTAATGCAATTAACAATTCATTATATCATATTTTAGTAATTTAAGAAGTTTATATATTTGAGCAATTAAATAATTTAGGTCCATCAATGCAGTTTACTTTGCATATGCTTGGTTTATTTTTGATGACTTATTATGTAATATGCATGCAGCTCCTCGCTTATTTCGTCAATATTGAATGTACTATATTGACAAAATAACCCAGAACTCAGCACGTGGAGGTGGCTGCATTTCGAGTTCCTCCCTGCCCGACCCAACCACCCTACCATTATCGGACTTAGGCTAGTTACACACTGTAGTCACTTTTTGTTTCCATTCTTGGCATTTTCTTTCTGGATTCTAATCTTGCTCTGATAAATCCATCCCTTGCCTCTGAACTGCATACTGCAGCTGAAGCCTCTGTTACCAGCTTTATATGCCGTTCAACAGCTAGGGTGTGGCAAGGAAAGCGTGGGATGAAATCAGGTACATCTCCTGATGAGATATAGTTCAGGATGTCGGAGCGTGATAGAACTTTTGTCAGAGGAGGCTCTGACAGCTCACAAGTTTGCCAGTTAATCATGTTGTAGTACTCACTGCACTGAAAGTTCAACGTGGGCAATTTAAACACTCTCACTGCGGCTGACTCAGAATCTCTTGCTTTAAGGATTCTCCTCCATCCTAATTCTCTGATATGTTTTGCTTCATCGTGAATCATACTAAGGAGAACATTCTCAGGATGAGAAAAATAGGAATTTCTCTGAATAACACGATCAACTATTTCTATACAGCGGGCACTCAACGACCTCGAGCGTTGTATCATATGATAAAGATGTTTGGCTCCCTGTGTTGCTGAAGAATTTCTTTTGATTTGAAACCACATTGGAATATAAACTTTCATAATATAATCCACGATACACTTAAGGTTGTCTGAAGGTTCTTCAGTTGAAACGTAGAGACGAAGTGTGCGGTTAGCAGTTGTCACCCATCTGGAGTGTGCCATTTTGCCTGGTTTCCTTTGAGCTAGAGAGGGAGTACATTCACCTTTTGACACAGCATCATAGATTTCTGTCAAATATTTCTGATCTGTGCTCAGATCATCTCTGTCAACTACAATTTCTTCCACTTCAACTGCTTCAAATTCAACAACAGGTTTCTTTTCACAATCAATTAACTCTTTTCCTATAGGCACCGTAAAACTATGAGGACCTGTTGTTTTACCATCAATGTCAGTCACTATGTGCCGCAAGGGAAGTTCATTAGTGTGAAGCAAGCAAATCAGCCACTGGAGTGCTCTCTGAAAGTGCTCTTCAATACTTCTTATCACTCCTCCTTTTGGTCCTGTATTAACTGCTGTCCCATCACATCCAATGGCTTTAACTTCTGAAGTATCAATCTCATTTGAGCGAAAAAAATCCAAAATTGCAGAAGATATAGTCTGTGCTGAGCCAGAAGCGGGAGTTACTTGCCCAATATAATGCGAGTTTGGTTCTTGAAGCAAAGTGACATTAGGCCTGTTCAAAAATCAACTTTTTCTTATTTTCATAGGTTTCTGTACATTTTCCCATGCTTTTGACCTGAAAAAGCCGAAAATCACAACTATTTTGACCTAGGATGTTGGGAAGCATTGCCGCATGGAGCTTTAAATTTTCTGCCTTGAAATCGGCCAAAGCGCCAATTCCGGGGTCCCTTGAATTATGTTTTGCACTTTAACTTTTGATCTAAACAAGATAGAGCAACAAATTAGGTATCAAATGAAAGAGCATAAAATTAATAAATAATAATAATAATAATAATAATAATAATAATAATAATAATAATAAATAAATAATATAATAATAATAATAATAATAATAATAATTATCTATCATTTTTCAGGAAACAACAGAAACTCAATCAGAATCTAGAAAACCATCTACAAGTTACAACTTCACAATGGCATTAAGCAAGGAGCTGAGGGAGCTCCGTGGGCGCACAGTTGATATCTCAGAACCTCCACGTACTGTCCACAGGCAGGTGTCAACTAGGCCATCTACCAGATCTCTCACTGAAACTTTCCTGGTTGGATACCCTTCAGCTTTTATCAGTGGTTCCCAGCTTCCCACCAACAGACAGGCGTTCCAGTATTTCCTTAATCTTCAGAATTTACCGGAAAATGCAGGGAGGCCCATGGTTCAAGACCTTGCATATGAAACAGTTGAATCTATCATCCCATTCTGGCAGATGGCTAGGATCAAGACAATGACCAAGTACAACGCAATGAAGCTCTTCATGAAACTACATGAGAAACATCGTGCTCTGGTGAAAAGCAAAGGAAGAGCAAGTAACCCTGGAGGAAAAAGAGGAGCATTTGTGCTGGAATTAGACAGCCTGTTCGATATAGGAGCTCCAGATGCAATCCAGGAAATACAGAACAACAGACTGTTATCCAGAGAGAAGAAAGATGAGGATATCAGGTTCTACGAAGACCAAAAGACTGAGAGGAAAGGTCATATGTCTGGTCATGACAAGATTTTTGAGACAAGATCCCTGCAGCAAGCAGCGAGGAATGAAAGACTGCAGCATAGACAAGAACAAGGTAAAACTAATTACTTTGAACGTCACAAAAAGTTTTAAGTTTTACTCCATTGCGATATTTAGCATGTACTTAACAATTACTGTCTTAACATGTTGTACTATTTTACAGCTGCAGCAGAACAAGAGGCAGTTGTTCATGTGGATGACATTACCTGGGGGACTCAACTGACAACGACGCTAACACAGAGGACATGGATTACCATCAGCCTCGTCCTGGATGTTCTCACCATCAAGACACTGTGACTAGTGTGACTTTGACGTTTCCAAGGAAGGTCATGGAATGTGATGTCATCTGCAATACAGCTGATCGTCTTGGTTTATCAGACAATCAAGTTACTGCCATGGTTTCTGCCACCTTGAAAGCTGGAGGGGCTGATCTGGATAACTTCGTCATCTCAACCTCAACAACACGTCGCAACAGAATGCTGTCCAGGTATAATATCAGCCAGAGTCACATGTCCAAGTTTTGTGAAAACCCCCCACAGTACGCTGCCGTACACTGGGATGGAAAGTTGCTCAAAGATGTCTTGGGCAGTGAACCTGGAAGTACCTCAGAGACTTTAGCTGTGCTAGTGTCTGGTCCACCTTCATACACTGAAGGAAAGTTATTGGGAGTACCTGTCATCGACAATTCTTCTGGCACAGCTCAGGCTGAGGCTTCAATGGATTTACTGGAGACATGGGAACTTACGGATAATGTTACTGCCCTTGTTTTTGACACTACGTCCAGTAACAGTGGAGTTCACAGAGAAGCTGCCAAACTGCTAGAGAAAATGCTGAACAAAAAGTGTTTTATCTGGCCTGTCGACATCACATCCTGGAAATCCTAGTAGGAGCAGTTTGGGAGAAGCTGTTTGGGAAGGTGAAGGGGCCAGATAATCCCTGGTTTGAGCATCTGAAGGATGTTTGGACGGACTTGTCCAAGGAAAACCCGAAGATGCTGGCTATCAACAGCAAATGGCTGAAGGAAAAGAAGAAGAACAGTGAAGAAATACTCCAAGACATTCTAACAGCAGAAAGGCTTCCAAGAGCCGACTACAGGGAAATGGCTGAACTGACAGTCATTGTTCTTGGAGGAACGCCTCCTCGAGGTATTCACTGGAGTCGACCAGGCGCCATTCATCAGGCCAGATGGATGGCCAGAAACCTGTACTCCATGAAAATGCTGATGTTTGCAGATCAACTTGAGTACGACGATGACACTGTATCAAAGCTGGAAAGACTCAACACCTTCCTTGCGCTGTTCTACACTCCTGTATGGATGATGTCAATGTCTGCTGCAGATGCTCCCGTGAATGATCTAAGTCTAATCCAGGACATGTTGAAGTACAAGAAACTGACCCAGAGCTTGCTGATGCAGTACTTAATAAGATGGAAAACCACAAATGGTACCTGACGCAGGAAGTCGTGCCATTTGCCCTGTTCAGCAGTAGATTGAGTGATACATTGAAGCACGACATTGCTGCCCAGTTACATGCCACTGAGAAGCCAGACAGCTTCAGAACAGGAAAGCCTCTATTCCAGAGAGTCACAGCTAAGACCACCCTGGTTGATCTCATTGGCCCAGAATCACATTTCCTGCTGGACACACTGAACATTGGATCCGAGTGGCTTCTGGAACCTGTCACGTCTTGGCCACAGAATGAGGACTACAGAAAAGCGTTGGACTATGTTAAGAATCTGAAAGCGGTGAATGACATTGCTGAACGTGGTGTCAAGATGATGAGCGACTTTGCAAATGTCATAACAACAGATGCCAAGCAAAGGGACTATCTCCTTCAAGCTGTGGAGTTCAACAGACGCCGCTTTGACAGCTTCAAGAAACAAACTCTCAACAACTGACTGTGTAAATGTCATTATGAAATTAATCATCATGTAATGCTTTCACTTCTTGATCGATTAGACTTGTGACAAAATGTTAATCTCAAATTTGTGTCATGAATAAGGCGCCTTGTCTGCCTTGAGTGTGAGAAAACGAATTTTGTGATATTTCTGAAATCTTTGTATGTACCAATGTGCCATTTCTTGTTCCAAGACTATCATATTGTATAAGTTAGAAAGAGGATTAAAAACACTTTAATTTGCTGCCTATTTTGTTGCTCTATCTTGTTTAGATAAAAAGTTATAGTGCAAAACATGATTCAAGGGACCCCGGAACTGGTGCTTTTGGCCGATTTCAAGGCAGAAAACTTAAAGCTCCATGCGGCAATGCTTCCCAACAACCTAGGTCAAAATGGTTGTGATTTTCGGCCTTTTCAGGTCAAAAAGCATGGGAAAAAGTACAGAAACCTATGAAAATAAGAAAAAGTTGATTTTTGAACAGGGCTAAAGTGACATGTTATTCTGTTATATTTTTTTGATAACCTTTACTGCCAACTTTTTCTTGCACTGCAGTCCTATCCTTTCTTCCATCGAAATAGATACTCTCCATAGTTTCTTCTTCGTAATCTCTCTTTTGAATGATAGATCTCATTCTTTTTCTAGCTCTCCTTACTTTGCATCTGTCTATTACTGAACATAAATCTTTTTCGTTTATAATTTCCACGTCTTCAAGAACAGCCGAAGCAATTATAGCAGCAGACCTGTCTGACACACCAGTTCTGTCACAAGCTATAGCCAATGATGAGATTGTTCCATGATGAGATTGTTCCATTGATTTGATTCTCTGTGTCGGTTCATAATCAGAATCCGCTCCTTCTGTTTCACTTGATGTTGATGACAGTGTTTCAGTTGCTTGTCCTTTACTGGTAGATGGTTTTGGTTAATACTGTTTCATTCTCTGTTGTCTTCTAGCAATAGTTGTTAGATCTTTACGAGTTTGTGAAATATCAAGAGAGCCTATCGGTAATTTTCTTGTTGTTCTCTGATCTTTAAGGAAGTCTTGTTCAATTGCTGGAACCCTGAGATGGTTTTCAGATGAACACTTATCAAAATTTTCACATTTGCAATCACTGATGTCAAATAATTGTTTTCTGCCTCATTTTGAAATGTTTGTAATTTAATTTTGAATGAGTCACTATCTTGTTTCCTTTTTATTGACTTTAGAAGGTTTTGACATTTTTCATGGTAATTTTTAATCATTTGAACGACAAGGTTATGAGAAACAGTAGGAATAGAGGCTGTTTTCCACAAATCTTCGAGAGTTTTTGAGAGAACACCCGAAATTTCTGCAACTGTAAGCTCTTTCTTCGATGTCTTCAGATTCAACCTTATTTGATGAAAATATTTCATGACGTCCTTATAGGTTGGAAGGCACCTCTTGTCTAAATCAGCTGGAGCCCCAAATATAGGGCAACTTGAAGTTCTTGTTGCTTGAGCTGGTACTGACATTGTGAAAAACAGTAATTAATATAAAAATTAAGAAATTACTCCTAAAACGTAAAATATTCTTGCATTCTGCAGAAGTTTTGTATATTACACCAACGTTTTACTATGCACTAAAATATGCAGTATATGTCCACATATGCGTGTTGTCGTGTTCCAAAGATGTATTAACAGCAACAGCAACACAATCCACATCTTACCCGAAACACACCATACCAGGCTGTGGGGAAGCTTCTAAACGATGTGGGAGTACTACATGACGCACAAAGTGAATTTATTAGCGGAAAGGCTGAATATACAAAATACGTGATTTATGCGGATTTTTCCGTATTTTGGAACGTTTGCGGTGGCAGAAGATATTATCGCAGGACAAAAATATTTAAAATTAGTCTAAAATAAACCTTTAGGATGCTTTTCCTCGCTATTACAAGAAGGTAGGATGAAAATTAAAACTATAAGAAAATATTGAAAAAATGCGTATTTTGGCGCATTTTTTGGATTTTCAACGCGCGTGCGGAGGCAGAAGATATTATTGCAGATCTCTGAGATTTTACACACTCACTTTTGACGTGGAAGAGCCACTTTTCCGCGCTATTACAAAACGAAAATCGAAAAAAGTGTAAAAACGCTCCGCCCTACTCACCAAGCCACAGAGTAAGGGAGGGGCCTCCTATCCCCCAAATGCTGTGCCACCCATTCCCCAGGCAGGCGAACCCTGCCTCAGGGAGATCGATGGAAGAGGACGGGTGGGTCACTGTTAACAGGCGCTCTTCCCGAAGGTTTCCTCAACCGGTCTCCGCGGCGAGGCCACCGATGGGGAATCTCACCCTCTTTGTGTCGCGAATTCAGCTCTCGAACGAGGCAAGCGATATTCGATACATGATGGAAGAAGTCATTGGTGAACACAGTATATTGATAGTTAATAAACTAAACACGAAATCTCCGTATTATAACTCATTTAAAGTAATAATTAAAGGTGTAAATGCGCATTTCAACCAGTATAATATGAGTCAATGGCCAGACGGTATTATTGTTAAGGAGTTATTCACTTTTCCAGGAGATTTGATAACAGGCAAAATAATTATAATAATAATAATAATAATAATAATAGGCGCCCTAACGGTAATGCCTGAAAGTTGTACTGTGTATAGTAATAATAATCTTATTAATAATAAATTTTCTATCAGTCATGGCGGATAACTTGTTGAAAATAGTCTCTTATAATGTAAGGTTAGTGAGGAATTCAACTGTAGATGTTCATAAAATCTGCGAAACTGCAGATTTGATACTCCTGCAGGAGCACTGGCTACCTAAGCAAGAGCTAAAATTCCTCTCTACCATCCATGATGACTTTATGTACCATGCGTCATCAGCAGTAGACTTGTCAGATGAATTAATGTACGGTAGGCCTTTTGGTGGTGTTGCTTTCTTAATAAGGAAAAATTTGTCAAACATAGCCTTATGGCCGCCTTATACTGACCCCTCCTTCTACACATATTCATGTATACTGGTCCTAATCTGGGTCTACCATGAAAGCACCACAAATCATAGGCGTCTTTCAATTCCCTCTTCTGGGGGACAATAAAATCATTCCATCCAGGAATAATCTTAGTATGATAGTTGTAAGATTTAATCAGGGGGCTTCCTTCTTCTCTTAACAGGGATATTATCTTACTATAATACTTATGTAAGGTTAATGTAAGGTTGTTAGGCATTGAATTACAAGTGAACAATGATTGCATATTAATTGTAAACTGCTATTTACCATACAACAACGGCAGTAATCTAGATGAATACATTGATTTGCTGTACAAAATTAAGTCATTATCAGATAACCCCAAATATTCTCACGGTATAATAATGGGGACTTTAACGCGCATGTGAACCCGGAATTCTTTGTAGAATTGGGTAACATGTGCGAGTCGGCCAATTTAAGTATAAGTGATGTAGATGTATTAGGGGTAACCAGTGGTAATTTTACATACGTTAGTGATATGAGTGGTACCACCAGGTGGATTAATCATTTTCTCACTAGTAATAATCTA
Source organism: Bathynomus jamesi (assembly GCA_023014485.1). Classification (NCBI taxonomy): domain Eukaryota; kingdom Metazoa; phylum Arthropoda; class Malacostraca; order Isopoda; family Cirolanidae; genus Bathynomus; species Bathynomus jamesi. The sequence continues at coordinate 117,673 of JAJOZX010005971.1, forward strand.
AAGGATCGAATTGTTAGAGTTCATATTCTGCATGATTTCCTTCTTTCTGATCATAGACCATTAGAAATATTAATTAACTTTACCAGCAGAGAATAGAATACAAAGACAGAACAAGTCACCTCTTTAATAATTTAGAATTTTGCCTGTAATAATCCTTGCTCAGATGATTCTCACTGTAAACTCATAGATAAGCATTATAGTAAGATAATATCCCTGTTAAGAGAAGAAGGAAGCCCCCTGATTAAATCTTACAACTATCATACTAAGATTATTCCTGGATGGAATGATTTTATTGTCCCCCAGAAGAGGGAATTGAAAGACGCCTATGATTTGTGGTGCTTTCATGGTAGACCCAGATTAGGACCAGTATACTGAATATGTGTAGAAGTTGGGGTCAGTATAAGGCGGCCATAAGGCGATGTAAACAGGAAGAAGAGTCTATTCGAGCATCAAAAGCCTGTGAAGCTCGCATAAATAACGATAATAACAAATTTTGGAAATTTGTTAAGAATGAAACGGGTGTCAAAAATGTCCTCCCTCCGACAATCGATGGGGTGTCGGGGGAGGATGAAATTGCAAAGCTGTGGAAAAACCACTATTCTTACATTCTTAACAGTGTGAGTAGGGGTAATCTTAAGATAGATTGCAGCAAAACGATTGTGGGAGGGACAAGAGAAAATACCTTGATATCATTTTCTAAAGTAAAGAGGTTAATTAAAGAGTTAAAGACTGGTTGTGCGTCAGGGGTAGATGACTTATCGAATGAGCACTTAAAATATGCAAATGACGTAGTATGTCTGCATATATCATTGCTCCTATCAGCCATGCTTGCTCATAGCTATATCCCTGCAGAGTTCATGAGGGTATACAGTATATCTTGCCCCTGGTCAAAAATAAGTACGGAGACATTCTGTCCAGCAATAGTTACAGGCCTATTGCTGTCGCTTCCTGCTTCTCGAAACTACTAGAAAAACTCTTGTTACTCCGATTAAATGATTTCCTATGGACATCTAATCAGTTTGGCTTTAAAAGGTCCCACTCAACTGACCTGTGTATCTATGTACTTAAAGAAACAATATCTAAGTACATTGACAGTAATTCAACTATTTACAGCTGTTTCCTAGATATAAGTAAGGCATATGATAGGGTGAACCACAATATTTTATCTGCAAATCTAGAAGACAGGAAGGTTCCCATGTACATATTAAATTTATTGAAATTTTGGTATTCCCACCAATCTCTCACTGTTAGGTGGGGCAATGTACTATCCGAGTGTTTTGGCTCTCTTGCAGGGTATATATTGTGTATATTGACGGATTAATTGCTTCACTTAACGAGGCAACAGTGGGTTGTTGTATAGATAACACAAGGATAAATAACTTAGTTTATGCCGATGATATGGTGTTAATAAGTCCCTCTGTTAAAGGTCTGGATCGGCTACTAAACGTCTGCGAAGTGTATTCGCAGAAACATGATATTCTTTTTAACTTTACAAAAACTAAGGTTATGCAATTTCATCCTAAAAGCTGTAATCAGCCAGCTGATATAAGGTTTAAAATGAATGGTGAAGTAATTGAGGAAGTACAAGAGTTTAAGTATTTGGGTCAAACTATTACCAGCTCCTTGAGTGATGACTCGGATATAAGAAAACAATCTCGAAGCCTGTATGCTAAAGCGAATATGACCATAAGGAACTTTCAACTCTGTACAAGTGAAGTTAAAGACCCTCTCTTTCATACTTTCTGCAGTAATACATACGGACAGCAACTGTGGGTGACTCATAAAAAAGGTTCTGGCAGAACCCTAAATTTGCTGTACAACAGGTCTTTTAGACTCTTACATAAATTACCCCCGAGATGCTCAGCTTCGCAAATGTTTGCTACCCGCAATGTCCCGAGCTTCCCGGAGGTAACAAGACGTGCTCAATACAGTCTAATGCAAAGAATTAAAAAATCAACCAACCCGATCATCCAAGCTATCCATGAGTCCTGCCATTTATCCTCTAAGCTATGGAGTTCTTGGTACGAAAACGTCTGTCTGTAGCTCCACTTACCTTCGACATTACAGTATTATTTCTAATCAATTGTGTATATTTCTATCTTTAGTACATGAACTGTCATTGTATTAATAATATTTGTCATATGGACTATAGTCTGCCAATAAACCTTTTAATTTTCATTTCATTTTCATTTTCATATATATATATACCTTATGAACCATATGAACCTTACGTTGTTTCGTGCGTTGGTCTCTCTTCACACGGAGGTCAAGCTGGTGGCCCCGCCTCTAGGTCTGGTCTGGTGGAGGAGCGAGTTGCTTTCTTGCGCTCTCCACCGTACATAGCCAGGCACGCCCGACTCATCTGGTACCGTCCTTAGCCAGGCATCCAGTCTTCTCTTGAAGACTTCAATTTTGACCTCCGTTACGTTTCTGAGGTCCTTTGGAAGCTGTTTGAAATGTCTTGGCCCACTGACAACCTAGCTATTTTCCTTCAGAGTTGAGGAGGTCCCTTGTCGGGCCTTTAATTTGGGAACACTACACATTCTGCCTTTCCTATTTTCCAGTGTTGTTTGAATGGTAATTGGGTTTAGTTTTAGGTTTGGTACCAGTTTTTCGATCATTTTCCATAGGGAGTACAGATTTAGTTTACGTAGTCTTTCCCAGTAGTTGAGTCCTTTGCAGCCATCAATCTTGGCTGTGAAATGCCTTTGCATTTCTTCTAGTTTATTAGTTTCTTCCTTTTTATATGGAGACGTCAAAACTGAGCAGTATTCAAGTTTTGGTATAATCAGTGTTTTTAGCAGGGGAATCATTACTGTCCTGTCCCTTCTCTTGAACGTTCTTAGTACCTGTCCGGCGACTCTTTTTGCTTTATTTATCGCTATCTGATTTTGTGTTTCGAATTTCGCATCATCTGTCATTATTGTCCCGAGATCGATCGCTTTCGTACTTCTCTGAATTTCCTGTCTATCTGGAGCATAATATGCAGTCTGTTTAGTTCTTCTTTTCTACCATATCTCAGGAGCTGAAATTTCTCGGTGTTAAATGACTTGTTGGCTTCTGACCATTTGTATATTTTGTTCGTGTCCCTCTGCAAGGCCTCCACGTCAGGTACATCGCTGATTTTTCTGCTGATCTTTGTATCGTCTGCAAAGGATGTTGCTGTTTACTCCGCTGTCTATGTCTGTTAGCATGATAATGAACAGGAGTGGGGCCAGTACTGTTCGTTGTGGTACTGAGCTGCGTACTTCCGATTCTGATGATGATATACCTTGAATTTTGACGACCTGCAGACGTTCTCTGAGGAAGTTGTAGATCCATTTTCCCACTTTGCCTGTTATTGCCATATATTTAATTTTATGTGCTATTATACCATGGTCACATTTGTCGAAAGCTTTAGCAAAATCTGTGTATATAACATCGTAGTTGTCATTGCCTTCCAATGCATCTAAGATATTGTTGTAGTGTTCTATTAGTTGTGATAGGCATGATCTACCTGATCGGAATCCATGCTGATTTTCGTTGAATCTTTCCCGTGTCTCCAGGAAGTCATAAATTTTCTCCCTAACTATTCTTTCAAATACTTTGGTGAGGTGGGACGTCAATGACACTGGTCTATAGTTCTTTGCTTGGGATCTGTCCCCTCCTTTATATATAGGGACAATGTTTGCTCTTTTCAAGATGCTTGGTATTTCCCCAGTGTCTAGGGATCTTCTCCATGTCCAGTATAAAGGTGTAGCTATTTCATTTTTACAGTTTTTAATCAATAATGCGTTCCAATTGTCCAGACCTGCAGCTGAATGTGGTTTCATTTGTCCTATAGCTCTCGCTATATCTTCTGGTGTAAAATCAAAGTCTGTTATATACTCTTCTTGCAATTCCTCTTCAAAGAATGCATTTATGTCAGGTATCGCTTTGTCACTTTTCGGGGTACTGAAAAATGATTCATATTGATCTCTCAATGTATCAGATATTTCTTTTGGATCGTCGGTTAGTTCATTATTTCTCGTCCTTAAGGGCCCAATAGCGGCGCGCGTTTTTGTTTTCCTTTTTGCATAGCTATAGAAGTATTTTGGATTTTCCTTTATTGCTTCTTTAATCAGGGCTTGTATTTCCCTATCGATACCCTCCAGTTTTTCTTTTATTGCTTTCCTGTCATTATCTCCGCAGTTGCCTAACTTCGCCTCCACTCTCTTTCTTTTGCGGATATATATATATATATATATATATATATATATATATATATATATATATATGCATGTTAACAGGTTTGGTAAAAGGTTGTAAGAAGTTTTTGTTGAAGTATGTAAATCAGTTTAAACTAGCAAGCCCTCCACCTTGATAGAAATGTATAAATACTTTTTTGTAAAACTTTTTTATTAGAGGGTTGACTTTTGAAGTGTCTTGCCAGCTGTTGTGGTGAACATGAAATATTAGCTAATTTAAATAGCTGGTTGGTTTCATAGAAGAAAGATGTAGTTCGCTACTTGTAATGATTAATTATGTAGAGGATGTTGAGCTGATATTGTGTCCATTCACTGAAAGGATGCGGGGAAAATACAACAGCATTGGTTTAACATTTGTTGGTAGGTAAGGTACTAAAAAGAATTATAAAGAATAATATAATCTTGTTTCTTGTTCCATGATTATGCTAAGAAACTAAGCTGTGGCGGGGCTTATCTAGCTATGTAGCTCAAAATAATACTTAAATACCATTTAAAAAATCGGTTGTGCTGTTCAGGAGAAAAAGGAAAGCACTAAGAAAAAAATTTATAAATTTTAGGCAATGAGGAAACATGTAAGCTGTAGAGAGACTTGCTTGGTAATATATACGATGCAGGCAGGAAGGAGGAGTGAATTGCGAATCTCCGAGGCTGCTGAATACTATAATTTTTTTTAAAAGCCTACTTAGTGAGTAAGCTGCATGTATATGTAGTGAGGAATATGGAGAGAGGTGTGTGTTTGAGAGCATGCTGCACTGCTCACAGGGTAGATGAGACACGGAAAACGATCAGCTAAGGAGCAGAGTGATGGGAGAAACAGGGTTAAACACTTCGTGTCTTCTGTTGGAATGACGCCTACAAGCTCCTCCTTAGATATATACCGGGTGGGCCAAAAAAAGCTATTACCCAACTTTTGAAAAAATACTGTAGCTCACCCTCTAAATGAATCTTACTGCTGAGGCCGTATGTTGTACCCATACATTTACTCTTTCAAACGCTGGCTTTGAGTCTAGATACAACGCCCCAGGAGTAGTGGTACAGGTACAAGTGGAGGGAGGTATCAGAATATGGTGCTCAATTGAAAGGCGGTCAAAGTCAGCAACTGATACTTTCAGATAACAGTCAGTTTCTCCATAAATAATTAATTTTCCTAATTTTTACACAAAATAATTAATTTATTTCGTTTTCCATTTCAGACCATCATTCTGCTATAGTTGGTGAACAAGTTATAACATAATGAAATACTCTTTGGAAGATGAAGCACTGATATTGAACCTGCGTAAGGAGAAACACGGGTGCAAAACGAATGAAGAAAGAGTTTCCAAATAAACGATGGACGATACCTAAATTTCAATATCTCATAAAGAAAATCGATATCACAGGGTCGACCAAACGAAAAGAAGGCAGTGGAAGGCCAAAAACATCACGTACTGAGGAAAATATTGACACGGTTTCATCCATGATATGCAGTCAAGAAGAACTGCCTAACACCCACGAGTCCGTTAGAGAAATTTAAAAAACTATTGGTATTTCTCGCTCTAGTGTTCGTCGTATAGTAAAAGCTGATGTGGGCCTTAAATGTTTTAAAAGAGTCGAAGTTCATAAGTCCCTGCATCAGATAAGCAAGCAAGAGTTGAAAAATGTCGTGCTCTGTTAGATCGATTTCCAGACAGAGAAGTGTCGAAAATATGGTTCAGCGACGAGAAGACCTTTACGGTTGCTTCAACAACAAACACACAAAATTACGGAGTTTATGGAAGACAGGACAAAAAAATCTATCAGTCTAGATCGACTTTGCAGGGAAGGTCCGCATTTTTCTCAAAAAGTCATGGTTTCCATCTCTATTTCAAAGTTAGGGAAGTCAGAGATTGTTTTTGTTTATCAAAATGCCAAAATCACTGCTGCTTATTACCAAGAAAAAATCCTTCATGCGGTACTGCCGTCGATAAGGGAGAAGTCAAGGTTGCAAGTGTGCAGTGATAATGGAGGAGGGTACATTCCGCATAATCTTGGACTCAATTAGTAACTATATAGAAACAGAAAGTTTTTCTACCCGTGTCTGTATAACAGCGAATTACAAAATAATGGTTACAGTTAGCAAAAATCCGACTTCACCATGAGATAGACCATGAAATTCTATACAGGACATATATTGATCGTACAAATAATATTTGATAAAGGTAAAATTATATTGTTCAAAATCAGGGTAATAGTTTTTTGGCCCACCCTGCATATATATATATATATAAAATATGCCTTCAGACATGACTTGTGTAAGTATGCATGGCTAGTTATTAAGCTTAAGGTATTAAATAGTGTACATATGTAAAAAGCGCATGGTTGATTATGAACATATACTGGTCAAAAAAAGAAACGCAATTAGCTTGCATATGGTGTAAAATTTAAGTTGTTAGTGGTATTATCACAGTTTCAAGATTATGGTTAAATGTTTGTTCAAATTTTTAAAGCCACTTAGTGCATGTTTTTAAACCTGACTAATCCCGGCTAAGACGCCATTTTGTTACAAATAATAAACAGAGATTAAATTGAATGTATTCTTTATGAAGGCATGCATTTTTTCTTTGACTTCACAGAATACACACTGCCCGTTGAGAAAACCAAACTTTTTCCCGCGATTGAGGCATGTCACGACTCTCAGCGGTCAACAGAGGTCGTGCCTTGGGCATGTTGGATGCAGGCATGTCTGCTGTCCAAGTTGCACAACGAATGGATGTGCATCCAAGCACAATCTCTAGGCTTGTGAGACGGTACAATGCCGCAGGCCTTACAGAGGTCCTTTTCTCACTGATGCAAGAAGGCAACGACGCCTGCAATGGGCCTATCAGCACCGTGACTGGACACAAAGAATGTGGAACCAAGTCCTCTTTTCTGACGAGTCTCGCTTCAGACTGTCCAATTCTGATGGCCGTGTCAGGGTATACAGACGACCAGGGGAGCGATACTCAGATGCTGCAGTAGTGGAGCATGACAGATGGGGAGGACCAAGTGTCATGGTTTGTGCAGGAATTTCCTTTGCTTCAAGAACTGAGCTGGTGGTTGTTGATGGCGCTCTGACTGCCCAGCGCTACAGGGATGAGATTCTTCACCCACATGTTCTTCCATTCATGAGGCAACATCCAGAATTGGTGCTCCTGCAACAGGATAATGCCAGACCTCATGCAGCCAGGATAGTGCAGGCGTACCTGCAGGGACAACAGGTGCAGACCTTACCATGGCCATCCTTCAGCCCAGACATGTCACCGATAGAGCACGCATGGGATGAACTTGAACGGCGAGTTCGCAGACGTCAGCATCAGCCGCAGAACATCAGGGAACTGACCAATGCAATTATTGAAGAGTGGAGGGCCATCCCTGTTGCTTTCCTGCAGACACTGTTGACTGTTGAGGTCGATGAGGGCCAGACTCCAAGCCTGCATTGTGGCTAGGGGTGGCCATACGCGTTATTGACTGTTTGTCATGTTAAAGAATCATTTACTATATACTGAGTCCTCATGTTTATTAATAAATCTCAAAAATTGCGTTTCTTTTTTTGACCAGTACGTTTCTTCGGTTTCCCCTCTGTTGTTTAATGTGTATATTGTTGGAATAACTGTTTCGAGGCACGAATTGATTATTGTATAGTATTATATAGTATAGTATTGTATAGTATTGTATAGAGTGAATAAACTCTCTGTTGCTTATAACAATATTTTTCTTATGTTATGTAGGGAACCAAAATGGTGCAGTGCCAGTTTTGTTTACTACGCGTAACTTACCTACCAGCCAAATGTTAATCCGGAAGAATATATATAATTTCATTACTAAGGTCCAAAACAGCTCAAATGCGTTATTTTACAATGTCCTGTCTTCAAATACTGTGTACCTCTCACCTATATGGCACTCTTGGTTCAGACAACTGCTAGTTTACAATACCTTATTTGTGTAATGTAACAAAGATTATATATGCATATTAAGTTGTGTTATAATAAGATTGTATTTGTATGTTGTTGTTGTTGTTGTTTAGCCGATCAGCCCACCCTGATCGAGCAAGCCGGCGGCACGCAGGTAACCGATCGCCCTCTCCGGAGTGGACCAGAGGTTCAGCGCACTAGTGATGTTGTGTTGTGTTCGTTGTTGTGCTAGAGCGGTACAGTCCGTCATAATGTGTTCAATTGTTTGTGGTGTGTCTTGGCACAGGTGGCAGGTGTCGTCTATGGAGTTGTCTAGTCTGTGTTTATATGTCCGTAAGTTTGGGTGATGTCCACATCGGAATCGTGCTAAGTTAACTCGATCCGATCTGCTCAGGCTGATCTCTGACCTGTTAATGTGGCGGCTTCGCACCTAGGACCGCATTCGGACCGAGTCGTGTCAGTGCTTTGTGGTTAGATGTGTGTGTATGTGTTTTCTATTGTGTGATGTCTGTGGGGCGTGGTATGGAATGAAGTATTTCGTTATAATATCTCTCTGGTGTTACCTTAATGGTGCGAGGTGTTGGTGCATGATTGTACATGTAGTGGCAAGGTGTTGTGGGTTAGTTGTCGCTGCTGCCATGAATTGTGTTCCCCTCATGTCTAAATGTTCCCTAACTTTTAGTATTTTGTTTCTGTGTGCAGGTGTTCTATTGGTGTTGTTTGAGTGCATCCTGTAATGATACGAGTGCGTTGTTTTGTATTGTTTGTAAGATGTTTATGTGTGTGTTTGAGATAATGGGTGCCCAGCATGGCTAGCATAGTCCATAACTGAGCGAATATATTGTTTGTATATGAGTGATGTTGTTTCCTGCTGGTGTCCAAAGTTTGTGCCTGTTAGTACCCTAAGCGTGTTAAGTCTTGACGTACATTTGGTTTTAATGTCCTGAATGTGGTTTGCAAAAGATAATGATGTGTTGTATGTGACACCAAGTATTTTGATTCTGTGAGTGTGTGGAATGTTGATGTTGTTTAGTGTAAGCTGTGGAATTACCTGGTGTTCTTTTGTGTTGCTTGTAAGCAAGGTGATGGTTGATTTTGTGGGCGCTACTTTGAGTCTATTGTGTGTGAGCCAGTCTTGTATACTGTTTATGTATTTTGTAGGTTATTTGTAGCGGTGTCGATGTTGTTGTGGGTGGATGTTAGAGTGATATCATCTGCATATGATGATAAGGTAAGCTTGTTATCTATGGGTGTTGGAATGTCATGCATGTATAAGTTGAAGAGTGTTGGTGAGAGAACAGAGCCTTGAGGGACCCCGTTCGGAAAAAGCTTGTTTTTGGATGACTTGCCATTAATGTGACATGTGAGTATCTTCCTGAGAGACAGTTGCTCAGCCACCTTTTGGTGTTATTGTGCATGTTTGTGTTGAGTATTTTGTTTATGAGAGGGAAGCGTGGGATAGCATCAAAATGCTTTACTAATGTCTATTGTTGCTAATAGTGTACGTTGAGCTGGTCTTCTGGAGTTGATGCATCCATGATGTGCTGCGTGAGGTTAGTGAGTAATGTCGTGGTTGAGTGGTGAGGTCTGAATCCATGTTGAGTAGGCGATAGTGGTATGTGTGGGTTGGTGATTTGTAAGATTAGTCTTTCTGTTACTTTGAAGGTGTGCATAGTAAAGTAATGGGTCTATAGGAAGCTGGTTCTGTTGGATTTTTGTTTGGTTTGAGTAGTGTAATAATTTTACCTTGTTTCCATATGTCAGGAATAATACAGTGTTGGTATGAATATGTGCTGATATTTGTGAGAGCTAATATTCCTTGTGGGCCCAAGTGTTTAAGGTGTATGTTAGATATGTTGTCTGGTCCAGTAGCCTTCGAATTCTTAATGTTTTTGATGATCTTGGTGGTCTGGTCTGTATTGAAGTGTGTAATGGTCATGCGAGGCTGTAGGTTTTTCTTGTGTCTGGCTGTTTGTCTGTCTGCATGTTTCTGGTTGTTGTCTCTGTTTAAGTGACTTATCTTTGCGTAGTGATTAACTAGAATGTTAGCTTGTTGTGTGTATGTTGGGATATTATTTTGGCTGCGACAGATAGCCGCGTGTGAGGTGTGAATGCCGCTGTTAGAGTGGGTAATGCTGTTTATAGTCTTGTATAGCCTGTATGTATCTGTGGAGTGGTTTAGTGTTGTTATGAATGTTGTGTTAAATGGCTATGCTGGCCTTATATTTGTACTTGTATGTTAGGTTAAGTGTCTATGTTGGCCTTAATTTTGCATTACGTTCAGTGTAAGGACCCTAATACATAAGATTGTACTTGTGCGTTAGGTTAAGTGATTATGGATTGTGAATGATCCGCAACAAAGATGTTTTGTTTGTTCTATAACTAATAATTTGAAATATAGTTTCCAAAAAATCATATCCGAACTCAACTTCTACTTCTACTATGTATACAGATGACCTTTTTCAGTTAATGATGTCTCGTGCAATGGCGGCCTTTTTTTTGTATTAAGTTCAGCGTATAATACGTAAGATTGTATTTGTATGTTAAGTTAAATGGCTATGGATTGTGAATTATCCGCAATAAAGATGTTTTGTTTTGTTTGTTGTTTTTGTATAGCTAATACGAGGTTAAATAAATTAATCTTTGCTGGTGATGCGAAATGTAGTTGTGTTAAAATTGTAGCTTTTGGCAAAGTATTTTACAGTTGGGTGTTGATAAATCAAAGATAATCATGAGTATGAGCTGGGGAGAGAGGCTTTGGTTAGAACACCTGTCATAGAAATAACCAAGTATCCCCGCAAAACTCGCTAGCCATTTTATTTTAATTGCATATATTAAGAAAGTTTTTTTGGTACAAACCAACTTATCTGATTAGTGTTTTATATAATATATATTAGGGTGGTCCTTAAAATTCAAAGTTGGGAAGTTTCAGCTCCCACCCCCGGAAATCATTCGAATGGTTGAGAAAACTCTCTAGTTGAATTTTTTATTAAATCGGACAACGTTTACCCCTCCCTCATCGACCTTGAACTTTTACCCCCGGAGTTGTTGCCCGGTTGCAGTTGTTGCCGTTGTTGCCCGGTTAGCGATCCTGGGTCTGTAGGGTTCGCTTCCGAGAGTCCGGAAACTGGCAGCGGTGGCGAGCGACGACTTGCAGGAGGAACTGGAGTTGCTCCTCGTTGTGGGTCAGCGTCCGGTTGTACTCTTGGACGAGGGCAACTCCTCGCTCGGCATGGTCGTTGATTACGGCGAGCCCTCCAACACGTGCCGCCGCTGTCTTGAAGTCTTCCCGCTTCGGCCAGGTCTCCGGGTCGACCTCGAGGAAGCCGTCCTCCAGTCGAAGTTTCTCGAAGAAACCTCGTGTGTTGGACGACGCCAGGTCTTCCAACTGAAGCCCGGCGAGTACTCGGTTTGGCAGCGTGGGCCGCTTCGCCGGGGACTCCTCACCGACCCGGTCGTGGAGAGAGGCGATGATCTTCCTCTTCTGATCGACGGCGATCCCCGGATCGAACAGCGCCAGCGCCACCAGCTCCTCCGACAGGTACCAGAGGTGGTTCTGGAACTTGGTCAGCGCCGCCTTGGCCACCGCAGGGTTGATGTCAGAGTAGGCCAGCAGGTCCTTGAGGAGGGCGAAGTCATTTCGGGGGGCAGTTGCGGCGATCGGAGCCTCCGTCCACGCCTTGGCGTAGACCCGACAGACGAAGATGCAGATGCTCCGGAGGCCACTCTCCTCCCTCGCCGTGAGTTTGAACTGCTGTCGGAACATCCAGACCTTCAAGGCGTAGATTGCCTTCGCCATCCAGCGGGCGTGGTGAATCGGCCCGGGAGCTCGGAAACGCACTCCTCGCGGGGGGACGTGACCGACGAAGAGGAGGGTGAGCTCGAGCAGCTCACGGTAATCGTCGCGCAGGTCCTTGCGCTCGACTATCGCTTTCTCAAACCACTCCGTGTCAACAGTGGTGAGCAGAGGAGCGATATCGGGGTGCGCAGCGCCGGACTCGTACTGGCTTCTGTCCAGGAAATCCCAGCGCTCCTGAAAACGCTTGAAGAGGGTCACGTTAGGACCGGACGTGGGGCCCATCACAGCCGTGAACGCCGCACCGAGGAGGAGCTCCAGCACATGATGGCGGCACGCGAAGTAGAGTAAGTCTTTCGCGAGGTGTTGCTCGATGAGGAAGCACGCTCCGTTGTTTCGGCCGGTGTTCGAGGCGGTGGTATCGAATGACAAGCCACTCACTTGCTCAGTGAGCTCCCACTCCTCCAACGCGTTGAGGACGGCCTTGGCCATCTCAGAACCCGTTCCACTCGGCAGCTTCGGGACGCCCAGGAGCTGCACCGCGCCGTTACCGGAGACCAAGATGGGAAGCCGATCGACTTGCTCCTTGCTCGTCAAGTCCTGCATGAGCTTGCCGTCCCAGTGAACGACAAGATTGCCGGCCCTCAGCTCTTCCTTGAGCGCCACGTTGAGCCTGGAGCGGTGCCTGCGCCGGTGTCGGCGGATGGAGCTGCGGTTGATATTGAGCTCTGCGACGTCGTGCCCAAGCGACCGGGCAACCTCTGTCAGGACGTAGACAGCTCCTAGGTCGGTCACCTTCGTGCGATCCAGCGACGACACCACAGCCGCCGAAACGATGTTCGTCGTGCCCCGCCTGGAGCGCTTCGGAGCCCGAGGGCTCCCTTCTTCTCCATGGTCGTCGCTCTCCGCTGCGCTTGCGGCACCACTGGAAGAGGACGAAGACCACTCGAGCTCCACTCGGGCCGTAGATGTCGTCGCTTCTTCCTCGGCTCGCTGCCTCTGTCGGTCTTCTTCCCCTTGGCGTTGAGATGCGCGGGCATCGACAGCGGCTAGCGTCGAGTCGACGGACCCCAGCTTGCCGCGCCGACGGGGTTCGCGCTGAGCGAGGAGGAACGCCTTGTCCTCCTCGTTCTTGAGCAGCTCCATGGCGTTAGCGGCAGCGACGTCGAACAGGTTCATCATCCGCTCGCTGAACTCGTCCCTCCCGCTTCGCTTGAGCGCCAGCTCGCCCCTTGTTCCTCTTCACATCGTTGAACTCCTTGTGGAGCTTCTCAATCTGGTGACGATGTGGTCCTTCCGGCGGAGGGGGATTCGCGCCTTGGACCACACCTCGGTGACGAGCTCGACGACCTGGTTGGCGGCCTCTCGAAGTGACTTCTTCTGGACGTCGATCCTGTAGACCGTCAGGGCCAAGACCTCTTTTTGCGAAGGAAGTTGCGACCCGGCGATCGATTCCTGCGGGGCAATCAGGTAGCGCAGCTTCGCTGCCATGATCCAGGTTATCTACTTAAAGGTTGAAGGAGTTATTCACTATTCAGTTTAAATTATAATCATTAGAATTTACAGTTTTACACACATTAGTTATCCAACCACTGACGGGTAGCTTGACTTATGGTTAAAGGAGTTATTCAGTTTAAATTATAATCATTAGAATTTACAGTTTTACACACATTAGTTATCCAACCACTGACGGGTAGCTTGACTTATGGTTAAAGGAGTTATTCAGTTTAAATTATAATCATTAGAATTTACAGTTTTACACACATCAGTTATCCAACCACTGAAAATCTGGAGAGAATGAAAAAAACAAACATTACAAATTATGTAACATTTACTTGAAAGTCAAAAAATTAGCTTAATGGTAATGCTCAATGAGGGAGGGGTAAACGTTGTCCGATTAAAAAAATAAATCACCTAGAGAGTTTCTCGACCATTCGAACGATTTTCGCGGGTGGGAGCTGAAAAATGTTCAACTTGAAATTTCACCCCCTAGCAAGGACCATCCTAATATATATATATATATATATATATATAATATATATATATATATATATATATATATTAGGGTAGGTTGATTTTGGAATTGTGATCTTGGACTAGTCTAGATAGAAAGGTATTAATGTATAAAAAACGTTGCACCAACCTATATTTGTGAAAATGATTGTATTTTTTGAGGATTGTTAATTATTTTTAAGTTGTAAAATTGCCGAATTTACGCGTAAAATTGCACGCGCGGCATTCGCGCAATGTAAACAAACAAAATATCGGACCTTATTTCATCAAAATAATCAATTAAAATTCGGCTTTTTTAACAAAACGATGCTTGAAATTATTGTAAATGCATTATAGATGTTTATTAGTGTATTATTTTGTATTTTTTAATGATATTTACCTATAAAATGTGTATTAAATTAAGTTATTTTATGATGCGTTCATTTAGTTGTGTTTATTTTCAGATATTTCATAAAAATGGGTAAAAAACGGAAGTCTGCAGTGTTAACTCGAAGTGATAGTGCCAAAAAATTCAGTGGCCAGCCTTCCCCTTTGGATAAAACAGAGCCTCCTACCCTCGCCAAGTTATTCAGTACAGTTATTTCCTCCAAAACAGCCACCCGGACTTGAAAGACTATGATATTGCTAAAATGATAGCAAAGGATGTGATTGAGATCTGGCAGGCAGTGAACCCGCGGCTGGCCCTGTATGAGGAATATTATGTAGTGAAATTGGATAAAATGTGCTTCAAGAAAGCAAAAGAAATAAACAGGAACTCTCTTTCTACAGTCCAGGAGCAGAATCTGGAGGAAAAGCTGGATAACTTTTTGACATTTCTGCTTGCACCTGTAAGCTACCTGTTCGTCCCTGTGATGACAATGCTGTGAAGTGCAAGAAAGAAAAATTGTCAAACACAGCACATAATCTGCACTTGTCCTCCCAGTAAGAAGGTAATGCCATTATTTTTTTAACTTTTAACTGGCCTAACTTAGTGCGATTAGGTGCCTTTTAAATGGAAGGAAATTCAATGCTTGTAATTGAAAAATATCCGCATTTTCCTTATGTAATCTTCCTTTCCGCCCCCCTGGTAATAGAAATATAATCAATTTTTTTTCAGGATTTTATCTCTTATCTTAGATCCGCTATTTAATATACTTTAGTATTTCAGGTTCCAGTAGAGGAGAGGGGAATACTTGAGAGATCAGAGGGCCAAAATAGGACCCAAGGGCTCTTTCCAGCTGGGATCTGCGGATAAAGCTGCTGTGAAGAGAGACCAGCAGCAGGAAGTGGATTTGGCCACTTTTGCCTCCACACTTTCACAAGATATTTCTTTTGAATCCAGCTCAGGAGAATCAGGAGAGGTAATATATATTTTTTTTCTTATATCTTATCCCATTTTTACCCAAATTTATCCCTACTTTTTGTCCCTATTTCCACTCTTTTTCCCCCCCATTTTCGCTTTATTAATTTATTCTTTTTTTCGCCCATTTTCACCGACTTTTTACCTGAATTTTTACCCATTTTTTCCTCCATTTTCGTTTAAGTAATTTATTCTTATTTCCGCCCATTTTCGTCGATTTTTACCCATATTTTTCCCTACTTTTTCCCCTATTTTCCCCCATTTTCGCTTTAGCAATTTATTTTTTATTTTCATTTCAGCCATCTGGTGGTGAAGCTGAAGAGTTCAAGCCAAGGAGGCACCCAAGTGGAGGTTACAGCTTTTTGAAAACCCCCAGATATGCCATGGAACTGATCAGGGGTGATGTTTCTTCCATTCTTGGGGCAAGTCTTGCTAATGCCTTCCTCCTGGACTTACAAGCTATGGACCTGCTTAAGCCTGGCCTTGATATGAAACAGATAATAGTTGATAAATCGAAAATGGACAGGGAAAAAGCTAGAATGAAAGTGAAAAGTGATGAAAAGCACAATGAGGGTCTGGAAAAGTTAGTCTGTATTGGGGTTGATGGGAAAGTTGATAAGGACACTCTGCTGTACAGAGAAGTTAAGGATGAAAATGGGGAGACTAAGCTGAAGAAAGGAGAGGGACAAGAGCACCATTTGACTTTCACAAAGGAGCCGGGAACTGAAAGTGGAACATATCTTACTCACAGAGTCATCCCAATTAAAGGTGCGACTGGAGTTCTTCCTGGTGAAGAAGTTGCTAGTGTCTTGGAGGAGTTTAACAGTGTTCATACCCTGAAAGCTGTCCTCCTTGACAACACAAATACAAACACTGGCTGGGAAGGAGGACTTGTAACAGCTCTGGAAAATAAAATTGAGCGGAAATTGCACACCATTGGCTGTTCACTCCATCAGAATGAGTTTCCTTTCAGAGCTGTTTTCAAGCATCTTGATGGCAGTACCAAAAGTCCCACTGCTTTCACTGGTCCGCTGGGAAAACTCTGTGAAATTGACTACCAAGATCTGCCACAAGTGGAATTCACCAAACTCAGTGGCCCCCTGGATGACATGGAATTTGCTGAGGAGACACTGAATGATCTCAGTAGCGACCAGAGGCTTCTTTTGGAGTATGTGCTTGGATTTTCCAGGGGCAAAGTCAACCCAAGATTTGGTGCCTGGAAAATTGGACCATTAAACCATGCAAGATGGTTGACTTTGGCAATTAGATTGATGTGTCTGTGGACCAGAGGTGCTTACCCTCCAGAATTACAGGATAAGCTTTACCAGGCCATCAAGTTCATTGTGGAAGTGTATGCAGTCAGTTGGTTTGAGATCAAAAGGGACAGCAAGTTCCACAATCAGCAGCTGTACATCTTCAACATGATCCAGAGATCAAGCAGCAGTCTGAAGAAATCCAGGGTGTTGCTTTCAAGACCTGAAGTACAATGCTTTTGCCTTGCTGCCCGAGAATGTGCTGTACTCCATGATGAAGTCTGATGACTTGGAAGTGAGAGAAGCTGCTCTCAAGAAAATTCTGTCCATCAGGTAAGCATTTATTAATTTAAAAAAATGTGAAAAAAAAATTTGTTTATGGGGATTTATTTAATAAAAAAAAGGCTCGAGTTCTATAAATCCCCATAATCGAATTTTTTTCACATTTTC
Source organism: Bathynomus jamesi (assembly GCA_023014485.1). Lineage (NCBI taxonomy): Eukaryota > Metazoa > Arthropoda > Malacostraca > Isopoda > Cirolanidae > Bathynomus > Bathynomus jamesi. The sequence continues at coordinate 134,658 of JAJOZX010005971.1, forward strand.
TTATCCCAATTCCCCCCTCCCCTCTGATAATGGAAATAATCTTACCTTCCTTCTGAAAAAAATTCGATTATGGGATTTATAGAACTCGGGTTTTTTTTTTTTTAATTTAAGTTTAATTTAAATCAGCAATTCTGAGACTAATAGGGATTAAATCTTAAACTGGAATAAAAAATAAATTAATTATTATTCTTTCAGAAGTGGGAAGCCAGCCAAGAAGAGGCTGAAGAAGATCACAGCCATCAACATTGAAGCTACCCACTGGTCAGACTAATCAACCTTTCTCAAAGTGGCAGCTGTGAACCTGCTCTCACAGAAGACTTTTCTGACCAGGAGCTTCAAGAAGCATTGCTGAATGGCACCAAGCTGGAGCTGTCTGATCTGCCTTCACATTCTCAGAGTGTTGAAAGGGCCGTGAAGCTGACATCTGAAGCTTTCCATACTGTTCATGGACTCGAATCAAGGCACAAACACATTCTGGCCAAAGCCCTAAGCCGCCAGATGAGGCCTTCCTTTGCTTCTAAGGGTTCTTACAGTGAAAATTATGATGATCTTGGGATCTAAATGTGTTTATTTGACTCTGTACATGTTTTTTTTACTTTTTTTCAATAACATTGTAACTTTTTTCAGGATTTTTTTATGAAATAGCATGATTTTTTCGGCCGAAAATTGCGAAAATGCAGTATTTTTCGGTACGATTTTTTGACGATTTTTGAAACGGTTTCCTCAAAAAACGGTTAAAGCTAGGGATCTGAAATTTTTTGTCAGTTATTATCATATTAAGCGCTGACTACCTCGACTAGTCCAAAGTCGATATCTAAAAAAATGCGGAAAATCAACCTACCTTAATATATATAATATATATATATATATATATATATATATGTTACAATCAAAGTGTATGACCAATTGACCATTGACCAGCCATTTCGCGTAATGGGTGAAACTTTTAGTCTTTTCGCGAAATGACTGTTTCACTTGGTCATTTCGCGAACTGACTAAAACTTCAGCCATTACCCGAAATGGCTGAAACTCCACCTTCGTCATTTCGTACAAGATCATTTGCCCGGTTAGGTCAACTGTATGCCCTGTTAGGTCAGCTGTATGCCAGGTTAGGTCAACTGTATGCCCTTGACAATTGGTTGGGTTAAGTTGTGTAATTTTCGTTAGTTTTACGAAAATAACACGACTTAACCTAACCAATTGTCAAGGGCATACAGTTGACCTAACCGGGCAAATGATCTTGTAAGTTGTGTTATTTTCGTTAGTTTTAACGAAAATAACACGACTTAACCTAACCAATTGTCGAGAGCATACAGTTGACCTAACCGGGTCTTCAATGGCGGACATCGGAATAACATTGAAGGCCCGGTTAGTATTTGAAAACCTCTCTATTGAAAATTCAAATTCAAATGTGTTCAAATGTTCAAATGTGTATTTGAAGTGTGTTTCTCACTTATTTGAACAGACCTGTGGATGTATGTATGTTTTAGCAGATTTAGTTAGTTAAATAAAGATTTCCAATTTTATTGTGATGCTTGTTATTTCTATGAATTCATGACAAACGTCATTTTAGCCATTTCACGAACTGGCCAAGGTGGAATTTCAGCCATTTCGCGTAATGGCTGAAGATTTTAGTCATTTCGCGAAATGACCAAATGAAACAGCCATTTTGAGAAATGACTAAAAGTTTCAGCCATTATGCGTACCCAATCTCTGCTGTATTTTTGATTCCTTACACATCTTCGTATAGTTCTATTAGAGTAGGTGGCATTCGGGTGATTATTAACCCTTTCATACTTGAGTTATTTATTTTAAAGTTTTTCCTATTTAAACCAAAATAATTATTCACATTGCAAGGCTCGTTTGTCAATCTCATGTTGCCATAAGGCCACGGATGGCGTTAAAGAAATCTTGCTATTTGTCAGACACTACAGTTCTTATATATATAATATATACGTTTTTTATTTGCTAATATATATATATATATATATATAATATATAATATATATATATATATAATATATATAAATATATATATATATATATATTATATATATATATATATATTATATATATATATATATACACACACATATATAATATATATATATATATATATATATATATATATATATATATATATATACACACATATATATATATAATATTATAATATATATATATCAGCAGAAGCCTCGTGCTCCAGAAATGCATCTTCTGCACGAACGCTTCCAGAAAGATAAACTCATGCCACCCACGAAACCGGACAATACGGAAAGCTGGCGGAACGCGCTGGAACGCTGTGTAAAATGAACCATGAAATTTTTTTCCTACTCAACATCTCGTCAAGGAATGTTTGTTTGTTTGTTTTTCTCTCGTAAAAGAAGGCGAGGACGAACTTTTTTTCTTCTTTGTTTGTTTAAATATCTCATGAAAGAAACCTCCATACGGAAGGTGAGGGACCCTCATGAAGGACGGTGAGGAGGAAATTTTCAAATTGATCCAATTTCTGTCTCCCCAAATGCCAATATACTACTGACCTCCAGAGGACGTCACCAAGGTTCTTTCTCAAATTACTCACTTGCCATCTTCTCGTTTTGTCGTTACGTCTCTCTCTCAGTGCCTTCGTCAGTAACACCACTCGTCACGCCACCCGTTCTCCGGCGAAGGCCGGAGAGCGGCCCTCTGTTCCTTCAAGGCTCCGGTCGAGCATACACGAATTCTGCCATCAAGTAAGGCTCTCTACAATTTCATCCTGCAAGAAGCAACATCACTGCTGCAGGAGTTTCCGCTGGCGTCTTTTTCAACATGTCTCTTCCGCACCTCAACACTCATCCTCTTGCTGGTAAGGTCAGTCCGCTTGCAGAAGCAATCCTTTCAAGACCAGGTCCGTAAACCTTCCAATAGGCTACAAGCCACAAGCCTCCATTGCCTTCATGTTAAACAATTCCCGCGTAGCCTACATAGTGTAACCGCAGCCTAGCGAATAGGCTATACCTAAAAGTATACGGAAACAACCGGCAAACTAACTCTCTCATTACGACTGTGGTAGGCCTGTACAATTATTTTAGCGTATTCAATTTATCTTACTGTATTTGTATCCGCTTGTTTATTTGCTCATCTATGCATTTCATTTCACTTGCCTAATCCATTTACCGTACCATACCGTACTTTCACTATCTCAGTTATTATTTTCTTAATTACTTATTATGCGCTCACTGCTGCATATCTCATTAGCCTACCTAAATTAGTGTTTATCATCATTGTACTTACTTAAGATTATACTGTGTAACCATTTCGTATTGCCAATCAGTCATTTGAAATATCGTACAAATACCGTTCTAGAATTGTTAATCACTGTGAACAAATAATTCATTTATGTTTTAATTAAACAAAACAATAAAGTAATTTCTCTCTCCTTATTAAATATTGTTTGTTTGGGCTGTATTTCCAAATTGGTGACCCCTAATTTCAATTTAATTCATTAATTACAGTAAGCCTACTTTCTTGGGCCACATCAAATTGGTGATCCGTAGGCCCCTATATATAATTTACAGTATATATATATATATGCGCCCTGGTGGTGTAGTGGTTAGCGTTGCTGCCTACGAATCCATCGGCCCGGGTTGGAGACCTGATGACGGCAGCAGGCGCGCAACAAAACCCAGCTGCTCATCCTTCCACACAATAAAGAAAGTGGTTGGGAGATAAATGGGTACCTTGGGTAGCCTAGTGGTTAAGAAGCTGGGCTGCTGGTGGGGCGTGGTTCGGATTCCACGTTAAACTGTAGGTCTAAGGTGAGTGAAAAGCTTGACCTTCGTCAGAATGAACAATGCTGGCGGGAGCTAATCAAAGGTATTATATATATATATATATATATATGTGTGTGTGTATAACATCACAAATGTGTTTTAAGTACAAGTAATGGATTTAGTAACACTTGCCAAGATTTGTGAACTTCTTCATAAAGATTTGATGTAATTATTGTTTGCTATATTAATTTTAATATGTGATATTTTTCCTATTTTTTCACTTTCTTGCTGCGTACAGTATATTTAAAACTACAAAGTGGTATCAAATTCAATACATCAACGACATAGCATTCATTACTCAGTAGTAGTATGCAAGTTTCATTTGACTTTTATCAGTCAAATTTAAATAGTTCTATGGTGATGCGGCTCTTTTTGCCAAAACCAGCCTTGGCAAAAAGAATTGCATCACTTTAGAATGTACATATTGTTTGTTTGTGTGCCTTGACTCGCGTCACTGCCAGAGATATTTAACTGACCTGAAATAAAACCACGAAGGGAAAAGAAACACAAAGTGGTGCTCAAGCGCTTTCGTCTAATGACATCCTCAGGATGTCATTAGACGAAAGCGCTTGAGCACCACTTTGTGTTTCTTTTCCCTTTGTGGTTTTATTCATCATATATATATATATATATATATATATATATATATGATGAATAAAACCACGAAGGAAAAGAAACACAGAATGGTGCTCAAGCACTTTCGTCTAATGACATCCTCAGGAATACTGAAGTAAATAAAGAGTTCGAGACTATATATAGGTCACAAAAAAAATATATATAATAAATATAGAAATAAAAATTGTGGGAGGAGCATACAAATTTGTAAGAAAACTACCAATTTTAACATTTTTCCCTTCTTCTCTAAATCCGTTCTGGACGAATTCAACACAAGATCAAATGGATTGTTTACAACCAATTTATAGATAATGCCTGAATGATATATAGGTCACAAAAAATAAAAAATAAAAAATAAATTGAAAAATAAAAATTGTAAGAGGAGCATACAAATTTATAAGGGAAAACTACCAAAGTTTAGCACTCTGCCCTTCTTGTCTAAATCCATTCTGAACGAATTCAAAACAACAGGACCAAGTTGAAAAGACCATGGCTCATGTTAAACTTATTTGTAAGTTGGATAATAGGAGACTCAAGAATATTTCTATTAACAATAGAAAAAAAAAATCGAATAAGATAAACTAAGTTAATACAAATACAAATTTTCATCATAATACGCAATTTTATCCTTAAACTATAACATGAAAAGCATTAATATGTTTTTAAAACAAAATAGAAATTAAATTAGCGGTAACTTATTAATTTCTACTCTTTTAGCCAATTATTGTGTTTCAATATAAATTTATCTTTAAGACACAATTTTATCCTTAAACTATAACATAAAAGCATTAATATGATTTTAAAACAAAATAGAAATTAATTAGGGTAACATTCATTTTTCCTCTTTTGGCCAATTATTTTGTTTCAATATAAATTTATCTTTAAGACACCAATATATCTTTAAGCCTTATTAAAAAAATATTGGTAATGTATACAACATCCCCTTCGCCTCAATTTTATGAAATTGACTTCACAATCGATGTAAAACCTTTATTTATAGCATGCAATTACTTTATTTATTTTCGGAAACCAACCTAACCTAACCTACCTAACCCTAAGATATACCCTAATGGGATACGTTAAATAAATTAATTACATGCTATAAATAAAGGTTTTACATCGATTGTGAAGTCAATTTCATAAAATTGAGGTGAGGGGGTGTTGTATACAATTATCATAACTTAGCATGTTATTACATTATCATTTGTATAATTAGGTCTCGGGGGTACGGGGGCGGAGCCCCCGTAAAGATCACGCATCACAAAGTGAACCCTATACCGATCAATTTGTGATGCGTGATCTTTACGGGGGCTCCGCCCCCGTACCCCCGAGACCTAAATTATACAAATGATAATGTAATAACATGTTAAGTTATGCACTTTTTTAGTCTTCATCTAGGGCACATGAAGAATCAAGTTCTCAAAGTCGAAACCACACGAACAGCACATCATAATTCTATCACAAACACGACCAAACTGAATCCAATTAGAAAAAAAAAATAGCCAAAACAAAAACCAACCAAGTAATTAAGTCGCAGAGTAGCGAAAAAATAGTCCAATCAGAAAAAACATTTTATGAAAAAAAGTCGCATTTGACGTGACGTCATGTCAAATGGATGTCGGTAATTAAAATTTAAGAAGCAAATATCTCCATAAATATGATCGACCGAAAAAAATTTTACTTAAAGGAAAGGTTTTATTTATTATTTTCTACGCATTGCAATAATTTTTATTAGAAACTGAGGTGAGGGGGATATTGTATACAATTACCAAAATATTAATGATTTAAAAAAAAAAATAGATTCTGTCTCGGGTTAACTTATTCATTTTCCTTATTTACTTGTAGCCCTGCAGCGACATGCTGCATTATTTTTAATATATTAAAACCAGCATTCACGATCATATTAAATGTTACGTTGAAGGTATCCTGAAATAATAATGCAAAATTATTTTAAAAGGTATAGACTGTTGAAGTGTCTTAAACTTTGATGCAAAAAACAATAATATAACTAGATTTAAGTTTTAGCTGGCTTACCCCAATAAATATCGTTTTCAAAACGTATTTATAAAAAAATGGAATTTATGGCATAAGTCATATAATTACACCGTCTACAATTCAATAATTGGATTTAACATGATTTACTGCATTATATTTATTGTAATTTTAAACCAGCTTTTGGGACATTTTAAATTAAATTTTCTTCAGTGCAATTCGCCCAAAATTCACTGATAGCCAATAGGAAGTTAGCGTTTGTGTGTTGTGGGTTGGTCACAAGCCCCCTTATTAAAAGGGAGCAATTTCATCTCAGAGCATCAGTTCATTGCTTTTTCTTGTTTAGTGTTTTTGAAATACCAACCATGAGCCAGCTGTACGACTCCCCCGATCTGTTTGAAGCTCAAGATTTTTATGCTCACGCAACGCGTCTAATTTTCAGCGCTGCAGATCGGGATTAACTTTTATCTACCCAGATTGTTACGGAAAATTGTGACGAAATGCAAGAACCGTTCAGTGAAGACGATATTAAAATGTAAGAAACTATATTCTGCGGCTCATTCAGTGTTAACTTATAACTGCCTAACCTACTTTTATTCTGAGTTTTCCTACAAAGAAAATTAATCCCAGGACCTTTCTCGTTTATAATAATATAACCTAACCGGGGCAATATATAATATATATATATATATCGGCCAGGACTCTTTCTCGTTTATAATAATATAACGTAACCGGGATATAATATATATATCGGCTAGGACTCTTTCTCGTTTATAATAATATAACCTAACCGGGATATAATATATATATCGGCCAGGACTCTTTCTGTCTATAACAATATAACCTAACCGTAAGAGGCTGCAATAAACGCGTTTGAAAAATATTTTTAATTATTGTTTCCTTCGGGGTTATTTTGGCATATAATATATATATATATATATATATGTATATATATTATTATATATATTATATATATATTATATACAGTATATATATGGTAGAGCTTTAATAATACATTACTCGATAATTTAAAGATGTATTCTTTCTCGTTTATAATTAGTAATCTAATTTCCTTTTATTCTTAATTTTTCTACAACGTAAAAATTAATCCCATTGTTTTTAATTATTGTCTGTTTCCATCGTGATTATTTCGGCATATATATATATGATACACACAGACCGTGCATGGAACAAGGAACTCTTCTGGGATAATTAAATCCACTATAGTCCGAATAAGTAATGGTAAATGACAAATACCATGGTATTTGTCATTTACCATTACTTATTCGGACTATAGTGGATTTAATTATCCCAGAAGAGTTCCTTGTTCCATGCTCGGTCTGTGTGTATCATAAAAAAACTCAGGGAACCATTCTGAGTTCATTCCCATCATGAAACGGACATGTTATGTGCCTTGAAAAGTGGACGCTCAATTCTGCCAGTTGAGGTTTAAGTTTAGGTTTTGGCTAAAATATAATAGTTACCCCTTTTTCTTTGATTTATTCAATCCGACGTGAATGCAACGAGTCTTTTACTTATATAGAGGTTCTAAATGTAGTGGGACTAGGCTGCTTTAAACCCTAGATCCATGTCCCAAAGCTGGATCCTGTCTGCTTTGCAGATAGCTGGTGAGGGAAGCTATATTTATGAGACCTCTTTGCGAGAGACCCGTTGCCCACGTCGGGCTTGCATCATGAAAAAGAAAAACTATGGTATTTGTCATTTACCATTACTTATTCGGACTATAGTGGATTTAATTATCCCAGCAGAGTTCCTTGTTCCATGCACGGTCTGTGTGTATCATAAAAAACTCAGGGAACCATTCTGAGTTCATTCCCATCATGAAATGGACATGTTATGTGCCTTGAAAAGTGACGCTCAATTCTGCCAGTTGAGGTTTAAGTTTTGGTTTTGGCTAAAAATAAATAGTTACCCCTTTTTCTTTGATTTATTCAATCCGACGTGAATGCAACGAGTCTTTTACTTATATTGAGGTTCTAAATGTAGTGGGGCTAGGCTGCTTTAAACCCTAGATCCATGTCCCAAAGCTGGATCCTGTCTGCTTTGCAGATAGCTGGTGAGGGAAGCTATATTTGTGGGACCTCTTTGCGAGAGACCCGTTGCCCACGTCGGGCTTGCATCATGAAAAAGAAAAACTATGGTATTTGTCATTTACCATTACTTATTCGGACTATAGTGGATTTAATTATCCCAGAAGAGTTCCTTGTTCCATGCACGGTCTGTGTGTATCATAAAAAACTCAGGGAACCATTCTGAGTTCATTCCCATATATATATATATGGTGGAGCTTTAATAATATTTTTCTCGATAATTCAGCACCGCAGTAGTATTTTTAAATTACCAAAACTTTTAAGAATTATCTGCTTTTTTATTATAATTTTTTAAATTCTGGCATTTTCTCTTATTGTAGCTCTTTATTTTTGCTTAACCTTATAGGACCGATGCGGAACTTGATCGTGTTATAGCTACTTTTGATGAAAGGGAAATAAATGATATGGATGCTTCTCCGCACAGTCAACCCAGTGACCTGAATACAGAAGTCGAGGTATTGGCTCACATCCGGTCCAGCGAGTGCCAGGTCATCGAGAAACTAATGTAAGTATTTTTGAGGTTAAGAACAAAACACATTGTATTTTCATTTATTAATGGTAGAAAACATATGCAAAGCGGAACCAGTGTCCGTTAAATAAGTCTTAATGGCTACATTTTACAGTTACAAATGTATATACAGCTTTACACAATACAGCGGGTGCTAACATATGGAAACCTTTTTTTTATCTCTCTGCATACACTTTTATCATTCATCTCTCTGTCGCTCAAATCGAATAATTTTAAAAAATTATAAATCCCTCCCCACGTGATATTTGCAGGAGAAATGAAAGGCAATACAGGCAGCACGTTTCGCTATAATATCCTTGAGAACGGTATGGGTTCCATACAATCTCAGGTACACGTATCTGCTCGATTAATTTTACTATAACAGGATCATTCCATGGCTGAGAGACGAGTGAATCAAAATAGTACATTCTTTCCCTATTTTTAAAGTAGATTGCAAACCAATGAATTCCCTCACCCCCACAATGTCGGTGTTAACGATAGGCTATACCAATCTTTCGTACTAGGCAACTTCAATATTTCATTCTTCGCAAACACACTGATAAATTTGGAGTGTGTGAAACGGTCAGTTTTCATTACTCTGTGACCACTTTCATGAAAAGATCAACTTCTATTAGTGCCTGTGATTCGTGGTACACGAGTACACTAATAGGCACGTCTATAGGCTTAGCAAATTCAACCTAACTGAGATATTCCCACTCTGCTATGCTGTGGATTTAAATGCGTATTTGCGCCAGCAGACAAGTCAGGCGTAATATCAAATGAATAAATGTTAAATTCTTCGAAAATTCTCTCTGCGTTTACACCAAACCCAAGCTCGTCACAGGCGCCTGTATTATGAGCCAGACTACTACATGCTCTCGCGCAGAGCGGGAACACAGCGTCTGATGAGTAGTCCGTAATCATGGTCCCTCCCAAAGCGATGCCATTTACGTATAGCGTAATATTTTAAGGCCGAAATTCTCGAATTTAAAGGCACTCTTTTTATATTTCCATTCGTCGAGGCGTGGTCCTGCATTCCAATTAATGTCCTTTTAGGTAGGACTCCAAGGGCCACGTTTTCTAGTTGCTTCGAGGTCAACCCGGCGGGCACCGTGTACAGTTTGATCTGTACCCTGCTAATTGGGTATTTTACTGTGGCGTGTATTAAGTCTTTCTCAATTTCTATTTGTTTTGGAGAACTTAATTTCACTCGGCGTATAAGCAAATACGTCTCCATGATGTGAATAACAATTAGTTTCGCGCCCTCTTCTTGATCAGACCCAATATTTATGCAGATCTCAGGAATCGTGCGGGTAAGCTTCAACTTCATATCCACCTCGTTCATAAGCAGTTTCTCCTGGAATGTGGAATCTATATGAAGACCCCCAAAACATTCGTATATTTTTTTTAGAATTTTTAAATTTATCCTTTATACTATTTCCATCTTTAGTATGGTAATATCCCTCGGCGGTTAAAAAAGTGTCCTTCGCTTCTTTTGAAAAGTTGAGAACATTTTCCAGATAGGCTCGTAGGTGGTAGTACCCCATTCCTGCCGAGATGTTAACCTGGTTTAAATACACCTCACACTGGCTGAATATGGAGTGTAAAAAGTTGGTTTCATGGTAGGCAGTGTAACTATCATCGCAGACCTTTCCATCAGAATGGGCTATACGCACTTTAGCGTACATGTGCATGAAGCTCGGGTCAAAAAAGTAAGGGCCTGAGCTGGGTATCACGAATTCTATAGAGGCACTCGGCGAACTAATTATTTTTAATGGGTTAATTGTAATAAAGTCGCTATGCTCAATAGAGACCTGAGTGGGGGGCATATCAAAGAGGGACAGTTCCGATTTACAGCATTGTGAACTACACGGATGGATGAAAAAACGCGCCATGACGAGTCAGAAATAGTGCCACCTCCCTCGACAAGTATTAATCAGCGTATGATTCGTGAGATTAGTGTCCTCAGCTTATATCAGTTAAAAAAATGATCAGCCATAGGTTTCATGCACTTAGAGCAGTTCTTTTTTTATTTCCTTTTACGTTTAGCGCCACGTGATTGTAACCCCTTCTTCCTGGCAGATCTCTTCTTTCCGCCACCACTCATTTTTCTCTTTGCATCTTTGATGATTTCGTCCCGTGTACGTTTTAAATGTTTTTTAGAGCTTCTTTAGGCTTAGTTCCGCCCATTATGTCTTCTGCCGCGTTAAAACCTGTTTGTAACGCCTTCCGCCCTAGGTACCTGGCACCCCTCTTTAACAGTGGGACAGCGGTGCGTAGTATGGATGAAAAAATGGATCCAAGTCCACTCCCACACTGGTATCTCACTCCTCGATAGACTGTGAATGGCCTTCGAGTCATTATAAACGGCGAAAGTGTAGTCTCACTGTTAAGCTCCCATCACCGAAAGGGAAATTTTTTCCCTCAATCGTTCTTATATAGGAGGCGGGGTTAGAAATGTCATAATAACGTTTACTTAATATGTTAGCCATTTGCATATTTTAGAGACACGTGGATAAGGTTGGCCGTTTGTTCTCTTCTTTCTCCTCTTCAGAAACGCTGCTGCTGTGGGCGATGGCGTACTCAGTTGTGACACATGCGAGAAATGATCCAGGTCTTTTAACCTATTCAGATTACCTATCAATGTTTTGAGGACATTTATTTGTTGTAGTCTTGCTTAATATGCTTCCATCCTGTTGGTGAGGGTCTGTCCATTTCTCACCAGATCATGAACAATATCAACGATATTGGATCCTTGTACCCTTATTCCTCCAACAATGACCTCGCCTGTATCGGCCCACTGTATGATGGGTCCTCACTCAATAGATTATAAAGACTTAAGCCTTTATTCCTCAATGTATGTGGGAGGCTGTTTTTTGGCACATGTTCGATGTGTTGTGTTCCGTGTTCTTTGGTTGGTCATCTCTAACGTCGGGGTCAGGTCCTGTGTCGCCATGCTCAGCACTACTCGCGCTGTGCCTAATAACCACGGGGAGCTCTGTCGGATTCTTATAATCTTCGTACTCTTGAAGAAATTTTTGCAAAGCCTCGGTACAAGATCCTTTTCTCATCGGGTGACTTTCACTGTTTAATAGGGCTAGCAACTCGCTTTCCATTCTTTTAAGCCTACTTTACGGGGTTCTAGAGCCGTGTCTGGACTCTTTGAACCTTGCAATGAAGCATACACCTCGTGCAGAATGACAACCACCTTCTTCATTATATTAATCTAATCAGTAAAGGACCCAAAACTGAAAATAAGATGGGTAGGAATGAGCTCCTTTTTGTACAATAATTCGCTTTTCTTACCCACAGTTTGACTTTTATGAACGAGCGCTCGTATTATGTACTTGTAACGACGTAAGCGAGCCTTCTGAGAGGGTTTCATTGGCACATTACATTTTATAACATTAAGACAGATTTCACAGATGCATTTTAAAAAGTCAGAGTCGATATTTTTAACAAACATCTGTTTGCATTGCTTGGGGCAATCGTTGATAGATTTTTTTATTAATTCACGATATTTCTTCAGCTTATTTGTCATTCTGGAATATACAGCGTTTCAGGTTTTGCTTGGGAATATATTCGTTCTTAGAAGCACCCTAAACGTGTTTCGCGGGTGAAGGTCACAAAGTAAATATCATAACGCTGGTTTGTGGTCTCTTATAAACCTCCAAAAAATCCTTACGCTGATTCGGGAACATTTGATTGGCTAATACCTCAATTTGTGACATATCTCTACGTTGTGCGAATACGACTAGATATGTGCATTTAGCGACACATCTCGCATGTATATATTTTGAAAACTAGATTCTGGTTGATGAAGAATACGCTTATGTTAAGATGGTGGGAGAACACTGTAAATGTCTGGCAAACGTTTTATCTATTTCCAACATGAGATCGTCAATTACAATAACTGTATGTTTCATTACCTTTTAACGAATTAAACGTCATAGACACCCTTGTGGAACAAAATTTCATCTGGTATTCGTTGAACACTGACTGATACGTCGAATAGCACCATATTACTTTATGCACAAATTTGAGGAAACATCTCGCCCTAATCTTTAATGATTTTAAGCATAAATACAGTTTTTTCACTTCCGTAAGGCCAGATATAATACATGTGGAGGGGCTTGTGAACCTGAATTTTTCTACAGATTCCATCTCTAACACGTCACACCCCTAAGTGGGTCATTTACAAAATATTACAAATTTTGAGTGCTGTCCTTATATTTTGTTTCTCCTTCCACAGAACCGTGAATGACGACGATGTACAGCACCCCATCATCGATATCACAGACGAAACCTTTGACCGTGCATTTACAGAACCCTTCCCCGCCGACTAGCCCTCACCAGCGACACCTGTAGCATGCGACAGTTCAAAGCGGAAACATGATGAAGAACCCTCCACGTCAGGTATAAAGCGTGCCAGGATTGCTCGTTGTTAGATCCCCAGTAATAGATTCCAAACCTCAACGTTTACGACACAACCCCCACAATAGTACCTTCCTCAAATATGCCCCATTGTTCAGACCCGGGTAATTCCTCCACAACAGCTTCTCATACTATGGAGGATGGTACAACATTCGAGTTGGTGCGCATCGCTACCCCTACCCCTGCCTGACTAGAAATCGGTACGTGGTCAGGTTGACCCTGCGTCCTGTATACCAAAGGAATGCGGCGCGTGGTTGATCGTATTTTGGAGTTTGCCCTTCAGAACAGCGACGAACGTGAAGTCCGGACGAGGTTATCCTTCAGGTTCGGGTCAGATGAGGGGTGCGATTTTTGGGTGGTAATACCGTTCAGACGTTTGGCGGCATTAGATATAGACTATATCTTAGGCCGTATAATGCAAGCCTCTCAAAGTGGTACATCCTTCAATATGGACAACTCATGGTAGATATTGACAGAGTTCCGGGTTGGGGTCATAGTGCCACACCTTATACTCTTAATTTCAATTCTCCGGTTATTTACAGAAAGCATTTAAACGTAGATCGTGGTTGTGGTTTTATAGCAATAATTTTAGCTCATATGTTCACTGTGTTAAATACTTGGACGCGAAAAATTTGGTTGCCCACGGTTGTGCAGCGTGCCCGTAAACTGGCTTCAGATTGTAAGCTTGAGTTTGAGTGTAATATGGGTCCTGAAGAACTGAGAAGGGCCGAGCAGGAAATGAATGCACGTATAGTCGTATTTGGAATGGATGATCGTCGTAGGACTGTGTATGTTTTTAAAAGCAGCGTGAGAGATCGTACAAGACCTCTACTTATTTTAGGATTGTCAGGAACATCGTATCTCCCCATCCGTAACATAAGGGCTCTCTACTCCAGTTATGATAAAAGTCGGAAGGCATCATGATTTGTGTAAGGGTTGTCTCGAGTTTGCTGATGATATGGTGAAACATTGTAAGGAATGCTACATGGTATATGAGTAGTGTAAAAGCCCCAAATGTGAAAGTCGGTAGTTGAAATCGAGAAGAGGGAATGTAATGTGTGTAGACGTACATTTTTCAATAATAAATGCTTTGAGCTCCATAAATCAAATGGCACTTGCAGGAAAATGAGGATTTGTAAGTGCGGTATGTTTCACATGATGGATAATTGGGGGAATTTCAAACATAAATGCGATGAAATTCACTGTTCTACATGTCATGAAAAATATAAGGCGGATGGAGTGAAGCATGTATGTTATATGAAAGATGCTAAACCTAAAAATAGCCCTTGTATAACCGTGTACTACGATATAGAAACTTACACGAACGCTGAAACCAAAGAGGTATTCCACATTTACTCGTAAGTCAGACTATCTGTGATGAGTGCATGGAGCTCGAGTGTGATGAGTCACAAATGTGGAAAACGGACAAACGTTTTAAAACGAATGCACACGACAGCCCTGTGAACTCTTTGTCCTATATTGTCAAATTAGCGGACAAGTTAAAAAAAATGACTGTGTATATTCTTGCCCATAACGGGGCGAAATTTGACACACAGTTCCTTTATAAGGAGCTGCTTGAACACGAGTCGTCTGCGATATTTACAGGTGATCCCTTGAAAAGAGGCAACAAACTAATACAGATGCAGATAAGAGGTAATGTACAGTTTAAAGACACCCTGCTGTTCACACCTTGTAAATTAGCAAAGCCCAAGGTCATGGGCGTAGCCGCTGAAGTTTCAAAAGGTATTTCCCTTACACATTCCTCACTAACGAAACTTTAAATTACGTAGGACTACCTCCACCCAAACATTACTTTAACTACACCAACATGAGTGATAGTGAGCGTGAAGATTTTGACCGCTACTACAACAGTTTTAATGAAGCTAATCCATACAATATAGCCGATGAATGTGAACGTTATTGCGTGAATGACGTACGTGTACTTAGAGTATGCTTTCAAGCCTTTAGAAGGATGTACATAACCCGTTTCAAATGCGATCCGCTGCAAGTCGCGACCACGATCGCTCATTATGTTTTACAGTGTTCAAGAATAACTTCATGCCTAAAGACACCTTAGCAATCATTCACAGAAACAACCCCGCAGTTATGGGCACAAGGCTATTTACTGGCTCATACACCTACAGCAACAGACCGGGGTATACATAAAACATGCCCGCAACACGGGTGAAGTACCCGTTAAGGTCAATGGTCGTTTTTTTGGGTTGACGGGCTAAGTGAGGATCCAGCCACTGGTGAGAAGACTGTGTATTCCTTTAACGGCTGCTGGTGGCATGGATGCCGCGCGCTGAATGTGCCGTCACAGGGGACCTTTATGGAAGATCCCCCGCCGACAGCCTCGCATGGACCCGTAACCGTGATCAACTTATAGGCTCCCAGTTCACTCACAAAATCGTGTGGGAGCATGAGTATGATGCACGGATGGAAACAGATGCCCAGTACCGTGAAGAAATAAGGGCCATCAAACGTTCAATGGTATTGGACCCCCTCAAATGCGGTGACAGCTTGTTTGGAGGGCGCACAAACCCATTCAAGCTATACTTTCCGCCTACGGAGGGCGTGAAACTCCACTACTACGACTTCTGCTCTTTATACCCCTACGTGATGAAGAACAATCCGTACCCCGTAGGTGCGCCTGAAAAAATGGTGGGTCCCACCATACCAACTATCGAGGAGTTTTCATCTAACTTGAATGAGCGCTACTTTGGACTCTCTTTCGTAGACGTGCTCCCCACTCGTGATTTATCGATGCCGATCTTACCCGTCTTTATTGAACACAAGCTCATGTTTTCCCTTTGCGTGAAGTGTGCAGAAGAGAACAACGGTGAATGTGACCATACAACCCAACAGCGTAAGATCAGAGGTGTATATACAAGCCCTGAGATGGCCCTAGCCGTTCGTCATGGGTAGAGAATATTGAAGATACATGAGGTGTGGAGGTTTCAGAAGCTACCCAACCTTTTCACAACATATATAAACGTCTTTTTGAAGGATGAAGTAGAAGCATCAGGATACCCGCGAGGGGTTGATACCGAAGATGAAAAACGGCTTATATTCAGCGTTACCGTGCCCATGAAGGTATACAGCTTCACCGTTCCCAAATTGTTAAGAATCTTGGCAGGCGCTTTATTGCAAAGTTGTGCCTAACCAGTCTTTGGGGTAAATTTGCACAGAATACTGGCAAAGGGAACGTCCATTTGGCACAAAGTTATAGTGAAGTCTGGGATTATGCCAACGCTCCCGATAAAGAGGTTATGAAGGTCGTGAATGTAGGTAATACTTACATAATAAAGTACAGCATCACCGAACTGGCTACAGATACCACACGGGTACATACCTGTAGCCAGTTTCACAACGGCCTACGCCCGCATCAAAATTTGGGGCCTATGCACTCTCTTGGACGGAGGGTGTGTACGCTGACACAGATAGCGTGATATTCACAGCGAGGGAAGGTGAATACATGCCCGCTATTGGGGAATTCCTCGGAGAGCTAACTGACGAGATCAAGGATGAGTATGGTGATGGTGCATACGCAGACTCGTTTGTGTCAACAGGGCCAAAAACCTATGGGGTACGGGTGAGGGTAGGGGATGATATGAAGTATATCGTGAAGGCTAAGGGTATCACGCTTAACCATGCGAACCGTCGAGTCGTTAACTTTGACTCGTTGAAGGATCTAGTGTGCTTGGAAGATGAGGGTGACCAGCTACCCCAACTGACTGTGGGGACGCACAATTTTCGGGCGCAGAAACTGGGGTGTGTGAAGGAACTTAGGGGCACGAAGGTATGCCGTAACACCTATAGGAAGCGTTACCAGGTGCCTGGTACCTATGATACCGTACCCTTTGGTACCTTAATCCTTGATTGTATTTATATATATGTGTATTGATATGTTTATTTATCACGTATATTTGTTTCAATTAAGGTTTCATTTTCTCCTTTGCGTGCGTGCGTGTGTGTGTAAAAAGCTAAGCTCCGCCCACTGTAAGATCGGCACGTGACTCCTGCCACTACCTGAGCATATCTCTATCCCTGCGTGCTCAGTTGACCTCTGCATACCCTTGAGCTCAGACGTGTATTCTCCCGCGTAGAAGAAAAATAGTAATGGCTACCTTTAATATTGCGTGTTCAACGTTTATGAAGTGGTATTCGGCAAAGTGCCAAGATGTGGTGGATACTGAAAAACTCCCTATTCCCCCTCCTTTGATACTTTTAAGGCTACATTGAGCCGTGCGAAGGACCAAGATGTTCAAATACTCTACGGGTATTCTGGCGAGGGCATTGTAGGATTTCGTAGTACAAACGATGTATTGAAGTATGTTGTAGACCTAACCTTTATAAAGGCTCACATATACCGCGAAGTAGAAGAAGCAACACGTTCAGAAGATAAGCAACGGTTATGGATAGTGAGTCTTGTTGATGAGTGTGTGACAAGCGATATTATGTCATGTTACACATACCGACTACTCGTACCCTACGGTTGAGAATGTAAATCTTGTCATCATGGAGAATCTTAATATCATGACGAGGTTTGTAGTGAGGTTGTGGCTAATGGGCTGTGTGAGTTTTTAACAGACTTTAGAGACGAGTATCGCTTGTTAAACAAAAAGGATAAATATGGGCATATGTTTCTCTCAAATAGTGCACCGGATTGTGAAGATGTTTAGTTTGTGGAAATGAACGTCTGGTGAGTGATAAAACATTAAAGCCGGTATTGCTTCATGTAGCGGAAAATTCTGTTTGTCCAAGGGCACAAGTGTTCGAACAAGCCTGTACACGCTTCAGCAGTTTATGGTGTGACTCGCTCCCCCCGCGAGCCGCCCACCCGTGTACCTCACGAAACACACGAGTTCGAACAAACCCGTACACGTTTCATCAGCGTGACTCACTCCGCCCGTCGAGCCGATCCGTCCACCTGTGGCTCATAGTCATCTCAGAGCTTGAACCGAGGACGTGCGAATACGATGGAACTTCCTTTGAGAAGCATTCTCAACGCCTCGTACGATGTCTCCGTGACGAAGTCATTGCGCGTGTTCAGGCGTGAAACCGGCACCATTAACTATGTACTTGAAACGATTTGCAGGCAAGCAAACTCTGGTAAACGTAATGTTATTTATTTAAGTGTTGAGGAGATGAATAGAGTCTTCGTGATAGTTGAGAAGTGGGGAGAGGACCGTTATAAAATACCTGCAGGTGTAGGTACAAGAAGAGAGCAGATTAGTGACGCCCCTCATATGCCGTTGTTTGCACGTTGTGTATAAATAACGATCAGCCATGCATTGATATACGACTGATGTGGAAGAATGCATCTGATAATAACGTTCTTGTCCCTACGCGAAACCGTTTCATCCTCGACAGAATGTTTGAAATCGTCGGATTCCGCAAGCTGAAGCCTATATTAGACGCTCGTGTTACGGATATGATTTATTTTGACACGGTTCTTGAATACGCATACACCGCTCTGCTCGACGGATTTATCGAATGTAGGAATGAACAAGGCGAGAATGGTCTAGAGCTGGATGCATATTTAAAAGGTTTAGATTCTTCGAAATATCCTGAACTTTGGTACAAAGCACTTGAGCGGTACAGGGCAGAGCTTGCCTACACTGTTCACCCTGAAGAGCTGTACCTCTATATAATGAATAGCTGTCGTTACGACTTGGAAGATTATTTCAATTGCCGCTATGCAGAGTGAAGAAGAGTTCACGATTGAAAAGCTCGGGACGGTAAGAAAAAACCCTCGATTGGAAAGGCGTGTTTATAAACTTGTATTTAATAATGATGTTGTGGTTAACGATGACCTCTTTGTGCGTGCTTTTGATTGTATTCTAGCCGTGTTTAAAGATAACTTGCCAACCGAATGTAAAGTGGGCACAAAAATAGTATTGAACGATATGAAAGCCATTTATGTCGAGTATAGGCATCCGTATAAGTTAAACGGTGAAGTGTTGCTTGGACGGTTTTACCGTAGTACAAAGTAATAACGATGTGAATGTAGACTCGATTACGTGTGAGTTTAGCGTTTTGCGCCGTAGAACATAAAGGATGATATTTTTTATTTAATTGTGTGTATATGTATATATATTTCCTGTACTAATATGCAATTGATTATACGTTTCGTATATTATTTTTTAATTATTTAATATACCCGTAGCATAAAGGATATATATTTATTTAATTGTATTATATATATATATATATATATATATATATATATATTTCCTGTCCTAATATATTGACAATACAACGTTTTGTATATTTTTTATTATATATTTCCCGTTCGTGTTTCTTATGCTATTATTATTTTCTGATCATATGTACCCTATATTCATTGTATATTTATTATATATTCATCGTCCGTATGCTATTATTATTTTTGATCATATATATTCCATTGTATGTTTATTTTCTATATATTTCCATTAATTCGCCTAAATAAACAGAATGATGTAATGGTGTTTTATTTAATTCTTTTGGTTTGCACGGTATTTAATTATATCAATTGGCTGGCTTCTAAAGCGGATTTCTAAACCAGAATATATGCATTAATTAAATAAATAGCGCTCTCTCGCAACTCAACCTGTACATCTGAACAAGCCATTTACGCCTTCTAAGTCAACTGGCTGATTAAGCCAGAATATATGCTTTAATTAAGTAAATAGCACAATCTGGCAACTCAGGCAGATATGGAATATATGCTTTAATTAAATAAATAGCGCAAACTGGCAACTCAGCCAGATACGCCAACTGGTGGGTTAGGCCAGAATATATGCTTTAATTAAATGAATAGTGCAAACTGGCAGATCAGCCTTCTAAGCCAACTGGCGGATTAAGCCAGAATATATGCTTTAATTAAATAAATAAGCGCAAACTGGCAACGCAGCCAGATAAGCCAACTTGCTGATTATGCCAGCTGGCTGATTAGGAACATATTAAGGCAACGGCCGCTTGGCTGAAGTCTTAATATGCGCTTGGCTCCTGCCAGGCGAACACCTCTCCTCCTCTCTCTCTCTTCTTTTCCTCTCTTCTTCTCTTGGGGGATAACTCCGCCTCCGAGTTGCATAACCCCTTGTTGCTCTTGCAACATTCCCCCTCCCCTTTTGTTGCATAACAACTTGCAACATTCCCCTCCCCTTGTTGCATAACAACTTGCAACATTCCTCCTCCCCTTGTTGAATAACAACTTGCAACATCCCCCTCCCCTTGTTGCATAACCTTATGCAGTATTTCCTTTGCAACATTGATCAACGTTTGCAATTGCATTGCACTCTCTCCTTTTGCGCCCATGCTACTGAATCCATTTAACACTAGAAGTACTAAGCGGTCATTTTGAACCGCTATTATTTTTTAAGTGTGTGATACATTAACTACAGAAAAGGTA
Organism: Bathynomus jamesi; assembly: GCA_023014485.1. NCBI lineage: Eukaryota > Metazoa > Arthropoda > Malacostraca > Isopoda > Cirolanidae > Bathynomus > Bathynomus jamesi. The sequence goes on from JAJOZX010005971.1 coordinate 155,529, forward strand.
GCGGTCTCACCGTTTATGACTTTTCATAAATTTCTGCCATTATTATAATACCATATTTGATTTTTCTTTTTTTTTATTTCCAAGAAATTTTGTAGGTTACTACCTATAAGGACCACACGTCCAAAAATGACCTTTCATTCAGTTTCTTTCCCCTATTCCTTTGGAACATTCTAGAAGATAATTGAGACGTGGCATCTTAGTTTTGAACATTCTAGAAAATACTTGAGATATGACAACACCACTGTATTAGTTTGCTTGTCAGCCTGAAACCACTCAAATTTTACGTCAGTGTGCCTTTTCCCAGCATCATAAAAGGAAGTGAGTGCTTGATTTATGGATCTGTCGGTCGTGACATTTGTTTCAGTCTGCCGATAGTGTTACTATAATATATATATATATTATTCATGTTACAGATAAAATGGCACAGTGTTATAGAAATAAAGGAATTGAGATTGAAGAAGCTCTGCGTCTTTTTCAGGAAAAACTTGCCTCAGATGATTCAATGGATGAAGAAGACGATGCCGTCGATCAACTGCAGGAGGCAATACGTCCTATCGAAGAAATGAATGATTCTGATGAGACGGAAGAAGATGAGCCTTTAGTTCTTCAAAACGAGGCTCCATTCAGTAGCACGAACAACACTTTACCTTCTCGTGCGGGTGTCTTATGAACAAAAATTACAGGTGAAAGAGAGAAAGGCAGAACTCCTGCTGAAAATGTATTCAAGCAGAAAAGTGGTTCTACACCATATGCATACCAAGGTATTGAAGAAAATAGACCTCTTAGTGCATTTCGACTGCTTATTGATGAACCTATGTTACGATCAATTCGAAAGTACACTGAAATTCATGGGAAACTAAACGACCCAAGTTTCAGCATTCTTCTTGAAGATTTGGAAAAGTTTTTAGGCCTCCAAATTGCTCGTGGTGTTTTAGTTGCAAAGAACACTCCCGTGAAACAGTTATGGAATCAAGACTGGGGTCCACCTATATTTCATAAAACAATGAGTAGGAATAAGTTTGAATTGATCATGAAGCACATGAGATTTGACAATATTGCCAGCCGCAGAGAAAGAAAACAGGCAGATGAATTTTGTCTAATTTCTGAAATTTGGAACTCTTTTATAATGAACTGCCAAAAGTGCTATGTACCAAACTTTGATCTTACTATTGATGAACAACTCTTTCCATGCAAATCTCTATGTCCATTCATTCAGTACATGGCATCAAAGCCAGATAAATTTGGAGTAAATGGAAAACCATATTTGGGTAAAGATCCTACTCGTAATGCTGCTGCACATGATCTTCCAGCTGATGTTTGTTTATCACTCATGAAGCCATACTTGAAGAAAGGTTATCATGTAACCACGGATAACTTTTTTACCAGTTTACAATTGGCTGAGAAATTCAAAGCTGAAAAAACAACTCTTCTTGGTACTATCAGAAGACAGAGACGGCAAGTTCCTGATGGAGAAGTTATATTGAAAGGAAAGCCACTTTATTCATCTGCGATATATAAATCACCATCGGACTGCACTCTGACCATTTATAAAGGTAAGAGATCGAAAAATGTCTATCTTCGTTCAATGCACAAATCCGTTGAAATAGATGAATCTCACCGCAAAAAGCTACCAGAGACAGTGCAGTATTATAATTCAAGCAAAGTAGGTGTAGATATTCTTGACCAAATGGCCCGGTACCACACCAGCAAAACTGGATCTAGGCGATGGCCAATGGCGATTTGGTTCAATATTCTTGACTTGGCTTACATAAATGCATGGATTGTATACTAGGGCGGATCGAAAATGAGGTTTTTAAACGTTTTTTCGAAATTCAGGTATGGCTAGTGCGGAAAATATGTGGGTGCTATAGATAATGACTGTGCATAAATATTAGTCCTGCGAAATTATATCTTCAGGTGCCACAAAGCCGTCGAAAAAAGTGAAATATAATGATTTTCTTATATTCTGCATTAGTACAATAACTGAAACTTACTTGTTATTATTTATATTAAGTGTTCCAATTACCAAAATAGTTACTGAATTACGCAGCTCTTAGTTTATTTAGATCAATGTTCTTTTGATTAATGATCTAAATAATCCAGAACTCACCACGAGGAGGTGGCTGCGTGTCGAGCTCCACCAATGCCCTCCCAACCACCCATCCTTGCGCATGTTTTTTTCTATTAACGTTTTATTTAAACTTTATATTCAGCTTTACTTTCGAATGATGGCATTTTTTTACGTGACTGAAGTGTTGATCTTATGAAGCCATCTCGCGCGTTCAATCCAAATACTTTTGATGATGCTTCAGTCACTAATTTTACCATTCTTTCTACTACTTGTGTATGACAAGGGAATTTCTCGAATGGAGGGGTACTCTTGTTTTCTATGAATTCTTCAATCTCATTTTCTGTCAGGTGTCTTGTCACAGGTGGTTCAGTGACAATGCATTTTTGCCAATTAATTAAATCAGTATAATCAGTAGCTTCAAATTGAATAACAGGTACTGTGAAACGCCTCACAACTTTTTCCTTGTTTGTTTGCCTTGCTTTCTTTATTCGCCTCCACGCTAATTCTCTTATGGCGCTGCGGTCATCATGAATCATTGATGCTAGAATATTTTCTGGATTTGCAAAAATGCATTTCTTTGTATGACAGGGTTTACAATATCCTTTACTTCGTCATTCAGTGTTCTTGTTAGTTCAATAGTTTTGAAAACACGTTTTGAGCCATTGACAAAAGACGTACTTTGCTTAATAGAAAACCACATTGGGATGTAGACCTTCATTATAAAAGAAGCAATGTTCATGAGGTTCTCAGATGGACTTACAGTTGAAACGTATAGACGAAGCAAACGATTTGCTGTAGTCAGCCATCGTGAATGTGCCATTTTGCCTGGACTATGATCAGCAAGATCTGGAGAGCAATATCCCTTTGTTATGGCCTGATGAATATCAATTAGATATTTTGGTCGGTGCTAAGATCTTCACAGTCTACAGTTGGTTCCTCAGCATCAATCCTTTCAAACTCGACAATAGGAAGACTCTCACAGTTCTCTAATTCCCTGCCAATAGGACCGGTGAATCCGCGGGGGCCAGATGTTTTTCCATCCAGCTTTGCAACTAAATGGCGTAATGGCAATTCATTGGCATGGAGCTGGCACACTAAATGTTGAACTGGCTTCTTCAGCTTCAATTCTATAAGCCTTATAACGCCTCCCTTTTCTCCAGTGTTGACTGCTGCACCATCGCATCCAATGGCAACAAGGTTTTCCAGGTTCATGTCATTATTTCCAATATACTCAAACATTCCTTTACATATTTCTTCAGCTGATCCAGAATTCACAGAATAATGGCCCAAATAATCTGAACCAGGTTCTCTCACTAAAGTGATATGTTCTTCTGTTACCTTCTTCTGATATACTTTGGACTCTTTTTTTTCTTGGAAGAGTGTAGAATCTTTTCGACCATCAAATAGATTCCTCTGATTGGGACCTGATTTTCATCTTTCATAATTTCTGATCTCTTCTTTTGTCTTTCTCTTCTGATTTTACTCCTATCCACTACTTCAGATGTATTGTCAATAGAAACTTCTCCAATATCTTGCAATACTGCACTAACAATGAATGCTGCAGCTCGATCTGAAACTGCAGTCCTGTCACAAGCAGTAGCCACTGAAGGTAGATTTGTAGTTTTCCTTTTCTTGAATAATTGTTCTTCAGGTTGTTCGAGCTTTCTCTTCGAGCTAACTGGCTCTGGAAATGTATCGTCTGATATTTCGCCAGATTCACTTTCACTATTTGATGTCGATGATGATAATTCAACATTATTATCCTGCAATTTCTCCTGTGAAGATTCTTTGGTGAGCCTCACAGCTTCTTTTTGCTTTCTTAGCAACGTAGATGCTTTTTTCTTTGAGAGTGTAATATCTACTCTATCAATAAACAGTTTTCTTTCACTCCTTTGATCTAAGAGGAACGTCACTTCTTCCTTTGGAACCGTTTTTTTTCTTTGGGACAAGAACATTGTGTTAGTACTTTGCATTTGCACGCTGCAATGTCAAAAAGTTTCGTGTGTGCTTCTTTTTTGAATATATCAATCTTTGCTTTGTAAGCTTCAGAATTTTTTCTGCTTTGGTATGGCTTCATAATGACACGATACTTTTCGTGGTAGCTTCTGAACATTGTTTCAATTCGCCTGTCTGACAGAATTGGGACGGAAGCACTTTCCCAAATTGTTTTCAATTTATCAACAACTTGTTCTAATATTTGAGATATTGAAGGATCTTTATTAGTATTCTGTTTCAAATCGTTTCTTACAAACAAGTAATATTTAAAAACTCCTTCGTATGTAGGAAGATTCCTGTGCCACAAATCTTCCCCCATACCAAACATGGGGCACTCAGTTGAGGCCCTGGTTGATTTTGCACAAACTCGAGACATTTTGAAAGTATACAAATCTGAAAAAGAAAGAGCTAATATCAATTATACGTTAATTTCAGTTAATAGTACATGGCAAACTTAGGGCAACACAATACAGAAATGCAAAATATATAAGAAATATAGTTTAGACTATCTGAGTAACGCCAACAACAGAACACCCACCTGCTACGAGAGCGACAGCTACACTGAACCGAGGTACTCACGTGACAGCTGAGTGAGCTGACTATAGAAAACTGTTTTTAGAGAATAGAAACTTTTTTTAAAGGTTGACTGAGCTATTTTTATACAAGTGTGAATAAATTCTTGTCTATTGTGCATCGTGGACTCTTCTGTAATTATTGGTTAAAATCTGCATTTTTCAATTTTTTTCAATATTGAAGGTCATTGTGGCACCTGAAGATATTAATGTTAGGATTTTAAATTTATACCAGCTTATTTCCTCACCACTCCACACATTTTCCACACTAGCCAATTTGAAAATTCGAAAAATGAGTTTTTCACTCCGCCCTATTGTATACCGTGAAGTTACTGGATCCAGAGTCTCAAGCCGACAGTTTCTGCTTGATCTAATAACTGAAATGTGCAAGACAAAGGCAGCCGTAGGTTATGATGAAATGGAGCTTGGCGAACCAGAGCAAGTTGCTCAGAGCCCAGCGCCTAAACGCCGTCAATGTCAAATGGAATCCTGCAGAAACAAATCCACGTACAAATGAAGAGCATGCGGCAAGGTATGCTGTAGCACTCATTCAGGACATAAAGAAAAAGTCACTCTTGTAAGGTGCACGAATTGTATGTAAAATGTTTCAAATAAATGTTCTGTTCAAGTGTACCAATTGTATGTAGAATGTTTCAAATAAATGTTTTGGTTGTAAAATGTTTCAAATAAATGTTATGTTCGTAAAATATTTCAAATAAATGTTCTGTTTATAAAATGTTCTAAATAAATGTTCTGTTAAATACTTCAAATAAATGTTCTCTTTGATAAATTGTTTCAAATAAATGTTCTCTTTGTAAATGTTTCAAATAAGCTGTTCTAAATAAATGTTTTGTTTGTAAAATGTTTCAAATAAATGTTCTCTTTGTAAAATGTTTCAAATAAAGCTATGATTTTAATAAAAATAAAAATAAATTAAAATTAATATAAATAATAAAAATAAATAAATAAAAATAAATAATAATAAGTAAAAAAAAATCCTGCTTAGCGGTCAAAATTGACCGCAAGGTCTTTCTAGGTAAACAGAATTCATGGTGCTTCTAGTGTTAATTAAAACGACCTTTAAAGCAAATGTGACTTTATCATATAAAATAATGTAAAATTGCAGAAATTTGTTGTTTAAATCGCTTACATAGTCTTTAACTTCTCTACATTCCTTCATACATTCTCTCTATACATTATCTACTCGGACTAACCTTAGAGTGGATCTTAGGGTCTTTGTTAGCCTTAGCTTCTGTAGATCTGTAGATCTACATTCCTCTATGTCTGTATATTCATGGATTTTTGTCATTTCTTCCATATTTTATTCAACAAATCGATCTCTGTCGATGCCAAAACTTAAAATTTTCGCTGTTATTTCTCCACTCACATTTTGTTTGACTCCATTTGAAGGCGCGATTATAGGCTGTAGCAGCTTTATCTCCGCTATCTCATTATGTTAAAGCCTAACTCATTCTGTTTTTCCACTACAAAATATTGTTCAGAAAAAGTGAAAATATTTCTAATTTTCTTCATTGATATCTGAGGAGTAATTAAAAATACCTTCGAAATGCCATTCCAAAGTGTTAAAAACTAACCTTTTTATAAATACAACTTCCTAAGAGTTTCGTACGGTAGTTTACCGTTTAAATATTCAGATACTCCTTCTTTACCTTTTTTGTGCCAGAGAACGAATGTGGACTAGAGAGAGATTGTAATAGATGGTAATAGATTGGAATTTGTCCTCAATAAAAGTGGTGCACGCAAGAAAAGACGATCAGAAAATGTGATCAATTCCTAAAATAAATGACGACTTTGAAGTCTTAAAATGAAAAGTATTTCATTAAGTTGTGATGAATTAGAATGCGAGTTGGTGTACTTCCTTTGAAAAGTTCTCTGAACAAAGAAAGTTTAACTTACATAAAGGCATAATGTTGTCATTTTATTTACTCGTTATGACTAATTCATTGCATCATTTAAGCAATACTCAGCGAGAGAAGTATTTTTAAAGTTTCAGTTAAAAATAATTTAAAAATAAGATTTAACATTTACGATACATACTTTATATAATTTCAATGAACTCAGTGCGGGAATTAATTCCGTGTGAAAGATACAGTATTTGTACAGTAAATATATTTACTCTTTTAAAATTTTTATTTTATGCGTTTTCACCGCTTAAAAATGTCAAACAATAAAATTTTGGTAAATTACAAAAAAAAAAAAGGAAAGAAGAATTCCTTTGTTCCTTCTAATTTGAAATAATTATTTGCAGAAATCTCCCGTGCAAGAATTTTAGAACAATTATTTTAATTGAATTTCTGAACCAGATTAAAAATGTAAATTAATTAAACGTCAAGTTTTAGAATCATTTCTCATGAAAAGTGAAGTTTAAAATTGCATATTTTTCTTGCTCAGTCTTTTCTTACGGAACCTCTTCTCTAAAAACATAAAAAATTACAACTTACGATCTTGCTGCATCCCGAAATATTTTCCTTACCGCACAATTCCTCAAAAGTTGGTTTTTAATTTTAAATTATTAAATTTCCCTAAGTTTATTTCAAAGGAAATTTATACACTGCTTTCATCAAAATTGAAAATATAAAGATTAGATAATTTTGTCATGATTTCTATACTCTTTGAATAATTATTTAACTTTTAAAAGAACTTCATTAATCTCTATTAAAGTACTTGATAGATAAATTCTTATACATTCTTTCATTTGGGCATATTCAAAAAGTATTAAGGTTCCTTTATTTCATTTGCAAACACTCTTACACACGTATTTTTTTCTTAATATTCTTTAATATGAGAGTATCTAGTCTTTCCTGCTACAAATGCTTTTATATGGAGAATACTATCACTGAATCTCAGACTCACTATAATACGAGTATATAAGAAAGATAAGAAGGATAAGATCGGAATAAATTACAACTAAGAACTCTAAATATAATTATAAAGTAAAATCTTAGCATTTTCATAACAGAAGACTACGACAGCAGGCAATTTACATTTAAAGGAAAACTTTAACCTGCTAACAATGTAGGCCATGGATGAAGTTACGTTTGGACAACAGAATTAGTCAACATTAATACAGTCAGATTCACACTTGCAGTTGCCAGTACAGGCTAGTCCAGAGTTGTTGCATTTGCACCTTAGTGTGGAGCATCTAGTAAAACAGCCACATGTGATAAGCTGCACACATGACTTAGGGACAATCGGAAGTGAGAAGAGTATTAGAGGCATATGACCATCCTTTAGTTTCCATCCTGTGGGTGGTGGAGGCATCTGGGATGTTTGGCTGCGGTTTGTCTGATTCGCGTCATATAGCAGACTGACGGTGTGACCTCTTTATGTGGTATCTTGCGGCACCACTTGTAGGAGGTAGAAGCTCACGACAAAGTGCTTTTTTGAACAATGTAACTATGGCTTTGCCCGTTGGTTGTCTTCATCTGGGATAGTATAGATTCTGCAGACAAACTTTTCAACATTTAGCCATTGTTGCTTCAGTCAGTGGCTCTTGTCCAAGACCTTGCAGGAGTTCCTTGCACTAGTGGAAAACTTTGAGGGCTGTCTTCTTAATGTGACCAAATAAAAAAGATGTGGTGTCACACCCTGTGACCGCATGGAAGGGCAGGAGAAGCTTTGCACTTGATGAGTCTAAATTGTTTGCTTCTATTACCGCCTTTACTAAGATATAATTTGGTATTTTATGATTCCCTGCCTCCATCGATAGGTTGTTGCACTCGATCCTGATAAAGTGTGCTAACAATAACATTAGAATATCTGTATCCCGAGCAGAAACCATAATCATATATGTGCTTGCATCAATGCAATGTAGCACAATCCTGGTGTTTGCCTCCTTGTGCCTTCCCAAAAGATGGACAGTATGTACACCATGTTTATTGCAGGCTAAACAGGTTTCCCATAGAGAGCCCCCTACTACTACAACAGTTTTGGCATGCGGTGAACTGTTAACCAAATATTCTGATAGGAACGTTCTGAGGTTAACTTTACTTTTGGTGTCTGACAAGAAGCTTTGCCAATCCTGTGACAGAGGAACATCTCCTGACTCTCTGACCCTCCGAATTAATGTCCCGCTCTTTCTCTGGGACCTCGTACCAACTTTTACCGAGTCCTCGTTATATCTATCAAACACAATGTCAATCTGACTATATGGAGACGCAGAGGTATAGACTGCTCGAACAAAAATATTTGCAAAGTCACCAAGGGTGTTTGCATTGTTCGATCTGCCAAGAGCATTGATCAATGCTTGTCCAATGTCCATCCACAATAAAAGTTGAGGATTCAGGAATTTCAAATGTTACTGAACAATTTATACTCTTTGTCAGCTCATCCACGAGCAACAATTTCTGTTCGGTACGTAAACTACCATTCATTTCTGCCAGCGACAGTGGCACAGGCAAAGTTTATACTGCAGTATTTCGTCCAAATCAACTTTCCTGCCAGCTTCAAATGCTGTGATTAGTCTCTGTAGGATAAATCTGTCAGCTTTCACTGTCTTACCTTTCAGGTCAGACACCTTTTGGACATCATACACACTTAAAAATGTTGGTGCTTTGTTCTTAGTAAGTGGATCAAAGAATTTTTTTGCTATGACTCCTGTGCTGGGAACTGGATCTGGAACACACAAAATCCTCTATCTACTTCTGGCCCAGTTCTTTTGCGTGTAGAAGAGCAAGTTATTTTCAGTGTGGCCTGGTCTTTTGTAGCAATATTTACAAGGGTCTCATTTGGCGTCCTATCCATCGAAAAGACACCAAATCTCTTCAAGACTTGTACAACTTTCTCCTCATCTTCCGAGTTATTGTTTTTGCGGCTTCCGCTTGCTTCTATGTGAATGAGAGAATCACCCAGTGAAAGACAATAAAGATGTCTAGTGTCTGCAGAGAGTTGTACTCTTATATTAAAGGAAAGAGCCCATCTATTCAGAGCTGAAACTATCTTTGTTATGCCTATTATTCCTCCGCTCTTTTCCCGGTTCCGTTCAATCATTCCTGGCCATGATCGGGATGTACTTGATTAAATCTGGCCTTTTCCACTTTTACAACAAAGTTTCCAAGTCCGAACTCTTCTTCAACCTCATCAGGTAGCTGATTCATCTCTGTCAGATGAATGCTACCCAACTTTGCATAATTTCTATGATCATATCTATGGAAGTATGGAAGCATGCACCTAAAAGCAGAGAGGTGTAGATCCCATTGTCCATCCCTTTGATCCTTATGAACATCAGAAGAATTTTGACCATGTCCAGGTACTCTCACCAAAGTAAGAAGTTTGATCCGTGCATGAGATTCACTAAATTTCAATAGGATGCCTTGGAATCTGTGGGGCCGCGCAGTTAATTTTCCGCATTTATATTATTTTTATATTAGTTCCGACAAACGAATTTTGCGCGTACCAAATTGTATATATTTTATCATTGTGTAATTTTAAGAATCATATAAAATCTTTATAAATAAGTATTGTACATAAATTTATATATATATATATTTAATTAATTCAGCTGTATATAGAATAACAAAATCTTCTGTAAAATAACCCCAGCCAACCAAGAACTCAATAAACTCTGAAAACGACCGGCTTTTCCTTCAAGATGCTAACCTCCCAAACGACAGGGAGAGAAGAGGACACGAGAGGCCCCTAAAAGAGATACCCCTAAAAAAGATAGCCTGCTTCTCGTATCCTTCATTCTTCCCGGCAAATACAAGTAGTAGCAAGAAGGAACCAGCTACAATTGGTGACCCCGGAGTGACCCGAAGCAGCCAGCGGAAGCAGCATCCTTCAGTCGCCGGGCGGAACAAACCGAAGCCACGCCTCTTCGCCGCCCACCCGTAGTAGCCGGTCGGAACCAAAGCAGCAGCAGACCCGAATTACATTCCCGCAAGATGGAATCTGTTGAATCAGGAGTGCACCATGTCACCATCAAGCCACCCACGTTCTCTGAAGCGTCGGCCGCAGGATGGTTCTCCATCATGGAGGCACAATTCCACATTTCCAGAATAACATCCGAAGAGACCAAATTTTTCCATGTTCTAGCCTCGTTACCCCCCGAAGTCGTTTCACGAATTTCAGCAGCAACTCTCTCCAACAAGTCGTACACCGATTTAAAAGAAGAAATCGTGAGTCATTACGAAAAGACGAAGCCAGAACTCTTCGAACGACTCATCTCCAACACTCCTCTCACTGGAAAGCCCCCCCAATTCCTTCAAGATATCCACCAAACGGCACTGAAGGTGGGCGTCAGCGATGATTTAGTGAAGCATAAATTCATCCAGGCGCTCCCATCCTCAATAGCGCCCGTCGTAGCAGCACAAAAGGAGCTGACGCTAACTCAACTCGGCAAACTAGCCGATGAGTTAATACCGTTCGCTCAACAAAGCTGCTACTCGGCGCCAACGTCAACTCGAGCCAATACAAGCCCAAGAACGAATATCCCCATCGGCCTAAAACCCTTCAGCGAGAATCAGCGGCCGGTGGTGTGCCGCGCGCACCTTTATTATGGCCCCCAAGCAAGGACCTGCAGGCCATGGTGCAAGTGGCCAAATAAAGATGACGCCAAGCTGCTCCCCTCGTCACGCCCAAATTCAAGATCTTCCTCACCATCAAGAGAAACGTCGGAAAACTAGATAAGCAGGCTGTGATTAACGCGACGTCCGGCCTGCCGCTGATCTCAGTCGCAGCTCGCATCGCCAGTCTGAAGGTCAATTTTATCATTGACACAGGAGCGAGCATCTCAATTTTACCACCAACTTGTGTCAATGATTGTCAACGCCACCCAACCGCAGTAAAGATTTCCACCGCAAACGGTCAGCCGCTCGAAATATTCGGAGAAGTAACACTGGACATATCAATTCCTAAATTACGAAGAATAGTCAGGTGGCCATTCGTCGTCGCCCAAGTCTCCAGTCCACTTCTCGGCGCCGATTTTCTATCCCATTATGACATCCTTGTGGACTGCAAGCATGGCATTTTGAAGGATAGAGCAACAACTCTTCAAGCCACTACTAAACCTGTGCAATCCAAAGACCTTCACCTCATCAATATTAACCCTACCGACAAATTACCTCAAGAAATCAGGAACCTGCTTGACAAGTACTCCTCACTACTGAAACCAGCTCAACCGCAGAAAGTTTCCACCAACACTGTCAAGCATACCATCGATACTGGCAGCGCACCACCAGTGTTTGCAAGCCCTCGACGTCTTCCACCGATAAATTATCCTCAGCTAAGGCTACTTTCAACAACTTACTTCAAGATGGAATTATAGAACCCTCAAAATCACCATGGGCCTCACCGTTACACCTCGTTCCGAAGAAGATACCAGGCGAATGGCGGGCGTGTGGTGATTATAGAAGCCTAAACGCTGTCACGAAACCGGACAGATATCCACTTCCTCATATAAGAAGTCTGTCAACATCTCTACACGGAAAATCATGCTTTAGCAAAATCGATCTAGTCAGAGCATATCACCAAATTCCAGTCCACCCAGAAGATATCGAGAAAACGGCTATAACAACTCCATTTGGTTTATTTCAGTATTTATACATGCCATTTGGTTTAAGAAACGCCCCTGCAACATTTCAACGCTTCATGGATACAATTTTCAGGGGAGTTGACTGCGTATTTGTGTATCTCGACGATATTTTAGTCCATTCAAATAACGCAGTTGACCATTTGAAAGACTTAGAACGCGTATTCAAGATCCTTCAAGAACACAATTTAAGAATTTCCTTAGAAAAATGCATATTTCAGCAATCCAAAATTGAATTTCTGTGTCATGAAGTTTTTCCAGCAGGCATTCGTCCTCCTGTAAACAAAGTCTCCGAAATTCAAGATATTCCCCAACCGCAAGATTACCAAAGCCTCAGAAGATTCCTAGGAATGACGGGATTCTATCGCCATATGATACCCTGTTACGCCGATTTAGTCTCACCTTTAAGTGAAATCGTCAGAACTCAAGTCATAAGCAAAAGTCTACAGTGGAACGACGAAGCAATTCAAGCCTTTCAAGATGTCAAGGATGCACTACGGAACACCGTTACGCTTTGTCATCCTCTTCCATCAAGCTCAATCCTTCATTTAGTTACGGACTGCTCACAAATAGCAGCTGGAGCAGTTCTTCATCAATAATCGACAGCACACCAGTTCCATCGCCTACTTTTCCAAGAAATTAACTACAACTCAGCAAGCGTACGCCGCATACGATAGAGAATTACTCGCAGCATACCTAGCCGTCCTGCATTTCCGTCAATTTTTAGAAGGTCGTCAAGTAATACTCTTCACGGATCACAAACCGATGGTTTCTGCCTACAAGAGTCCCTTACGAGCCAAGACAGACCGACAACAACGTCATTGGTCTGCCATCACGGAATACGTATGCGATGTAATACATATCTGTGGATCAGAAAACGTCGTAGCGGACTGCCTTTCACGCGACGTAAACGCAGTACATATCGACGCTTTCGATTTATCAGCAATCGCGGAATCTCAACAAAAAGATCAAGAAACGCAAGAATTTCTCCCACGTCTCAAGCCGTTCCCGTTTCCAGAAAATACAACTTTATATTGCGATACATCCACGCCATATCCCCGTCCTTTTGTTCCCAAGCAGCATCGATCTTCCATCTTCAATCAATTTCATAATATTTCTCATCCAGGCATCAAGCAATCACTTCGTATCATTAAATCAAGATACTTTTGGCCCTCAATGAATAAGGATATTCGAACTTGGTCCCGAAATTGTGAATCATGTCAATCCTCAAAAATTTCTCGCCATACAAAATCAGAAATAACCCCCTTCGATTTACCAAGTTTCAATTTGAAACGGTACATATCGACATCGTCGGTCCCTTACCGCCAACCACTTTGCCCGGTCAAACATATCCTTCCCCATATAGATATCTCCTAACCTGCATCGATCGTGCCACAAGATGGATAGAAGCATATCCTCTGATTGATACTACAGCCACATCAATAGCACACGCATTTCTCGATGTATGGATTTCAAGATTTGGTGTACCACTGCAAGTCATAACGGACCGCGGATCCCAATTCGAATCCGAACTCTTTAGGGAACTCTCAGCTCTCATCGGATTTCACCGACTAAGAACTTTGTCGTATCGCCCTCAGACCAACGGAATAATTGAAAGATCTCATCGCACCATCAAGACAGCAATCATCGCTCGAAAACAAGATTGGCTCCCCCCTTTAACCATAGTTCTCCTTGGTTTACGCAGTCTCCCCAAGGAATCGGGTTATTCACCGGTCACCACCGTCACCGGAACCACCCTATTATGCCCGAGGCCAATGATCGCCAATTCGTCGTCAAAATCCAATTCAAAATTCATCTCCGAATTAGCCAAGAAAATGACGCAAATCGATTTCGCCCAACTCTCTCAAGGAAACATTCACTCAGCCCCAAATCATTCATTCCATCGGAACTCCACAAATCAAGCCACGTATGGGTACGCATCGACCGCGTTCGAAAACCATTCGAGGCACCATATCAAGGACCTTTCCGTGTTCTCGAACGCCACGATAAGTACTTCGTAATAGAAAAAACCAACGGATCATCAGAAGCCATTTCAATTAATCGTTTAAAACAGGCGTATATAGTTTCAGGTCCCACACAGGTACCGGGCGCACAATCGGACGACATCGGATCGGAGAAAAAGCACGCAAGGAAAAAGGACGATGGAGGACGCACCTCGGAGGTAGCAATACAGACCTCAGGACGGGCGCGCAGGACAACGCAACAACCGGAAACGAGGCCGACCGAGGATCAACGCGAGCTGGACGAAGGATCCGATTCAAATCAAGACCCGATATTTCTACTTTTGATATACGTGCTCCGCTTCTCGGGGTGGGCAGTAGTGTTGGGCCGCGCAGTTAATTTCCGCATTTATATTATTTTTATATTAGTTACCGACAAACCAATTTTGCGCGTACCAAATTGTATATATTTTATCATTGTGTACTTTTAAGAATCATATATAATCTTTATAAATAAGTATTGTACATAAATGTATATATATATATCTATTTAATTAATGCAGCTGTATATAGAATAACAAAATCTTCTGTAAAATAACCCCAGCCAACCAAGAACTCAATAAACTCTGAAAACGACCGGCTTTTCCTTCAAGATACTAACCTCCCAAACGACAGGGAGAGAAGAGGACACGAGAGGCCCCTAAAAGAGATACCCCTAAAAGAGATAGCTTGCTTCTCGTATCCTTCATTCTTCCCGGCAAATACAAGTAGTAGCAAGAAGGAACCAGCTACTTGTAGGAGGTAGAAGCTCACGACAAAGTGCTTTTTTGAACAATGTAACTATGACTTTGCCCGTTGGTTGTCTTCATCTGAGATAGTATAGATTCTGCAGACAAACTTTTCAACATTTAGCCATTGTTGCTTCAGTGGCTCTTGTCGAAGACCTTGCAGGAGTTCCTTGCACTAGTGGAAAACTTTGAGGGCTGTCTTCTTAATGTGACCAAATAAAAAAGATGTGGTGTCACACCCTGTGACCGCATGGAAGGGCAGGAGAAGCTTTGCACTTGATAAGTCTAAATTGTTAGCTTCTATTACCGCCTTTACTAAGATATAATTTCATATTTTATGATTCCCTGCCTCCATCTATAGGTTGTTGCACTCGATCCTGATAAAGTGTGCTAACAATAACAGTAGAATATCTGTATCCCGAGCAGAAACCATAATCATATATGTGCTTGCATCAATGCAATGTAGCACAATCCTGGTGTTTGCCTCCTTGTGCCTTTCCAAAAGATGGACAGTATGTACACCTTGTTTATTGCAGGCTAAACAGGTTTCCAATAGATAGCCCCCTACTACTACAACAGCTTTGGCATGCGGAGAACTTTTAACCAAATATTCTGATAGGAACGTTGTGAGGTTAACTTTACTTTTGGTGTCTGACAAGAAGCTTTGCCAATCCTGTGACAGAGGAACATCTCCTGACTCTCTGACCCTCCGAATTAATGTCCCTCTCTTTCTCTGGGACCTCCTACCAACTTTTACCGAGTCCTGGTTATATCTATCAAACACAATGTCAATCTGACTATATGGAGACGCAGAGGTTAGACTGCTCGAACAAAAATATTTGCAAAGTCACCAAGGGTGTTTGCATTGTTCGATCTGCCAAGAGCATTGATCAATGCTTGTCCAATGTCCATCCACAATAAAAGTTGAGGATTCAGGAATTTCAAATGTTACTGAACAATTTATACTCTTTGTCAGCCCATCCACGAGCAACAATTTCTGTTCGGTACGTAAACTACCATTCATTTCTGCCAGCGACAGTGGCACAGGCAAAGTTTATACTGCAGTATTTCGTCCAAATCAACTTTCCTGCCAGCTTCAAATGCTGTGATTAGTCTCTGTAGGATAATCTGTCAGCTTTCACTGTCTTACCTTTCAGGTCAGACACCTTTTGGACATCATACACACTTAAAAATGTTGGTGCTTTGTTCTTAGTAAGTGGATCAAAGAATTTTTTTGCTATGACTCCTGTGCTGGGAACTGGATCTGGAACACACAAAATCCTCTATCTTCTTCTTGCCCAGTTCTTTTGCGTGTAGAAGAGCAAGTTATTTTCAGTGTGGCCTGGTCTTTTGTAGCAATATTTACAAGGGTCTCATTTGGCGTCCTATCCATCGAAAAGACACCAAATCTCTTCAAGACTTGTACAACTTTCTCCTCATCTTCCGAGTTATTGTTTTTGCGGCTTCCGCTTGCTTCTTTGTGACTGAGAGAATCACCCAGTGAAAGACAATAAAGATGTCTAGTGTCTGCAGAGAGTTGTACTCTTATATTAAAGGAAAGGGCCCATCTATTCAGAGCTGAAACTATCTTTGTTATGCCTATTATTCCTCCGCTCTTTTCCCGGTTCCGTTCAATCCTTTCCTGTCCATGATCGGGATGTACTTGATTAAATCTGGCCTTTTCCACTTTTACAACAAAGTTTCCAAGTCCGAACTCTTCTTCAACCTCATCAGGTAGCTGATTCATCTCTGTCAGATGAATGCTACCCAACTTTGCATAATTTCTATGATCATATCTATGGAAGTATGGAAGCATGCACCTAAAAGCAGAGAGGTGTAGATCCCATTGTCCATCCCTTTGATCCTTATGAACATCAGAAGAATTTTGACCATGTCCAGGTACTCTCACCAAAGTAAGAAGTTTGATCCGTGCATGAGATTCACTAAATTTCAATAGGATGCCTTGGAATCTGTGGGGCCGCGCAGTTTAATTTTCCGCATTTATATTATTTTTTATATTTAGTTCCGACAAACGAATTTTGCGCGTACCAAATTGTATATATTTTATCATTGTGTAATTTTAAGAATCATATACAATCTTTAAAATAAGTATTGTACATAAATTTATATATATATATATTTAATTAATTCAGCTGTATATAGAATAACAAAATCTGTAAAATAACCCCAGCCAACCAAGAACTCAATAAACTCTGAAAACGACCGGCTTTTCCTTCAAGATGCTAACCTCCCAAACGACAGGGAGAGAAGAGGCACGAGAGGCCCCTAAAAGAGATACCCCTAAAAAAGATAGCCTGCTTCTCGTATCCTTCATTCTTCCCGGCAAATACAAGTAGTAGCAAGAAGGAACCAGCTACAATTGGTGACCCCGGAGTGACCCGAAGCAGCCAGCGGAAGCAGCATCCTTCAGTCGCCGGGCGGAACAAACCGAAGCCACGCCTCTTCGCCGCCCACCCGTAGTAGCCGGTCGGAACCAAAGCAGCAGCAGACCCGAATTACATTCCCGCAAGATGGAATCTGTTGAATCAGGAGTGCACCATGTCACCATCAAGCCACCCACGTTCTCTGAAGCGTCGGCCGCAGGATGGTTCTCCATCATGGAGGCACAATTCCACATTTCCAGAATAACATCCGAAGAGACCAAATTTTTCCATGTTCTAGCCTCGTTACCCCCCGAAGTCGTTTCACGAATTTCAGCAGCAACTCTCTCCAACAAGTCGTACACCGATTTAAAAGAAGAAATCGTGAGTCATTACGAAAAGACGAAGCCAGAACTCTTCGAACGACTCATCTCCAACACTCCTCTCACTGGAAAGCCCTCCCAATTCCTTCAAGATATCCACCAAACGGCACTGAAGATGGGCGTCAGCGATGATTTTGTGAAGCATAAATTCATCCAGGCGCACCCATCCTCAAGCGCCCGTCGTAGCAGCACAAAGGAGCTGACGCTAACTCAACTCGGCAAACTAGCCGATGAGTTAATACCGTTCGCTCAACAAAGCTGCTACGCGGCGCCAACGTCAACTCGAGCCAATACAAGCCCAAGAACGAATATCCCCATCGGCCTAAAACCCTTCAGCGAGAATCAGCGGCCGGTGGTGTGCCGCGCGCACCTTTATTATGGCCCCCAAGCAAGGACCTGCAGGCCATGGTGCAAGTGGCCAAATAAAGATGACGCCAAGCTGCTCCCCTCGTCACGCCCAAATTCAAGATCTTCCTCACCATCAAGAGAAACGTCGGAAAACTAGATAAGCAGGCTGTGATTAACGCGACGTCCGGCCTGCCGCTGATCTCAGTCGCAGCTCGCATCGCCAGTCTGAAGGTCAATTTTATCATTGACACAGGAGCGAGCATCTCAATTTTACCACCAACTTGTGTCAATGATTGTCAACGCCACCCACCGCAGTAAAGATTTCCACCGCAAACGTCAGCCGCTCGAAATATTCGGAGAAGTAACACTGGACATATCAATTCCTAAATTACGAAGATATTCAGGTGGCCATTCGTCGTCGCCCAAGTCTCCAGTCCACTTCTCGGCGCCGATTTTCTATCCCATTATGACATCCTTGTGGACTGCAAGCATGGCATTTTGAAGGATAGAGCAACAACTCTTCAAGCCACTACTAAACCTGTGCAATCCAAAGACCTTCACCTCATCAATATTAACCCTACCGACAATTACCTCAAGAAATCAGGAACCTGCTTGACAAGTACTCCTCACTACTGAAACCAGCTCAACCGCAGAAAGTTTCCACCAACACTGTCAAGCATACCATCGACACTGGCAGCGCACCACCGTTTGCAAGCCTCGACGTCTTCCACCCGATAAATTATCCTCAGCTAAGGCTACTTTCAACAACTTACTTCAAGATGGAATTATAGAACCCTCAAAATCACCATGGGCCTCACCGTTACACCTCGTTCCGAAGAAGATACCAGGCGAATGGCGGGCGTGTGGTGATTATAGAAGCCTAAACGCTGTCACGAACCGGACAGATATCCACTTCCTCATATAAGAAGTCTGTCAACATCTCTACACGGAAAATCATGCTTTAGCAAAATCGATCTAGTCAGAGCATATCACCAAATTCCAGTCCACCCAGAAGATATCGAGAAAACGGCTATAACAACTCCATTTGGTTTATTTCAGTATTTATCATGCCCATTTGGTTTAAGAAACGCCCCTGCAACATTTCAACGCTTCATGGATACAATTTTCAGAGGAGTTGACTGCGTATTTGTGTATCTCGACGATATTTTAGTCCATTCAAATAACGCAGTTGACCATATGAAGACTTAGAACGCGTATTCAAGATCCTTCAGAACACAATTTAAGAATTTCCTTAGAAAAATGCATATTTCAGCAATCCAAAATTGAATTTTCTGGGTCATGAAGTTTCCCCAGCAGGCATTCGTCCTCCTGTAAACAAAGTCTCCGAAATTCAAGATATTCCCCAACCGCAAGATTACCAAAGCCTCAGAAGATTCCTAGGAATGACGGGATTCTATCGCCATATGATACCCTGTTACGCCGATTTAGTCTCACCTTTAAGTGAAATCGTCAGAACTCAAGTCAAAAGCAAAAGTCTACAGTGGAACGACGAAGCAATTCAAGCCTTTCAAGATGTCAAGGATGCACTACGGAACACGTTACGCTTTGTCATCCTCTTCCATCAAGCTCAATCCTTCATTTAGTTACGGACTGCTCACAATATACAGCTGGAGCAGTTCTTCATCAAATAATCGACAGCACACCAGTTCCCATCGCCTACTTTTCCAAGAAATTAACTACAACTCAGCAAGCGTACGCCGCATACGATAGAGAATTACTCGCAGCATACCTAGCCGTCCTGCATTTCCGTCAATTTTTAGAAGGTCGTCAAGTAATACTCTTCACGGATCACAAAACCGATGGTTTCTGCCTACAAGAGTCCCTTACGAGCCAAGACGACCGACAACAACGTCATTGGTCTGCCATCACGGAATACGTATGCGATGTAACATATCTGTGGATCCGAAAACGTCGTAGCGGACTGCCTTCACGCGACGTAAACGCAGTACATATCGACGCTTTCGATTTATCAGCAATCGCGAAATCTCAACAAAAGATCAAGAAACGCAAGAATTTCTCCACGTCTCAAGCCATTCCCGTTTCCAGAAAATACAACTTTATATTGCGATACATCCACGCCATATCCCCGTCCTTTTGTTCCCAAGCAGCATCGATCTTCCATCTTCAATCAATTTCATAATATTTCTCATCCAGGCATCAAGCAATCACTTCGTATCATTAAATCAAGATACTTTTGGCCCTCAATGAATAAGGATATTCGAACTTGGTCCCGAAATTGTGAATCATGTCAATCCTCAAAATTTCTCGCCATACAAAATCAGAAATAACCCCCTTCGATTTACCAAGTTCAAGATTTGAAACGGTACATATCGACATCGTCGGTCCCTTACCGCCAACCACTTTGCCCGGTCAAACATATCCTTCCCCATATAGATATCTCCTAACCTGCATCGATCGTGCCACAAAGATGGATAGAAGCATATCCTCTGATTGATACTACAGCCACATCAATAGCACACGCATTTCTCGATGTATGGATTTCAAGATTGGTGTACCACTGCAAGTCATAACGGACCGCGGATCCCAATTCGAATCCGAACTCTTTAGGGAACTCTCAGCTCTCATCGGATTTCACCGACTAAGAACTTTGTCGTATCGCCCTCAGACCAACGAATAATTGAAAGATCTCATCGCACCATCAAGACAGCAATCATCGCTCGAAAACAAGATTGGCTCCCCGCTTTAACCATAGTTCTCCTTGGTTTACGCAGTCTCCCCAACGAATCGGGTTATTCACCGTTCACCACCGTCAACGGAACCACCCTATTATGCCTGAGGCCAATGATCGCCAATTCGTCGTCAAAATCCAATTCAAAATTCATCTCCGAATTAGCAAGAAAATGACGCAAATCGATTTCGCCCAACTCTCTCAAGGAAACATTCACTCAGCCCCAAATCATTCATTCCATCGGAACTCCACAAATCAAGCCACGTATGGGTACGCATCGACCGCGTTCGAAAACCATTCGAGGCACCATATCAAGGACCTTTCCGTGTTCTCGAACGCCACGATAAGTACTTCGTAAGAAAAAACCAACGGATCATCAGAAGCCATTTCAATTAATCGTTTAAAACAGGCGTATATAGTTTCAGGTCCCACACAGGTACCGGGCGCACAATCGGACGACATCGGATCGAGAAAAGCACGCAAGAAAAAGGACGATGGAGGACGCACCTCGGAGGTAGCAAATACAGACCTCAGGACGGGCGCGCAGGACAACGCAACAACCGAAACGAGGCCGACCGAGGATCAACGCGAGCTGGACGAAGGATCGATTCAAATCAAGACCGAATATTTCTACTTTTGATATACGTGCTCCGCTTTCGGGGTGGGCAGTAGTGTGGGGCCGCGCAGTTAATTTTCCGCATTTATATTATTTTATATTAGTTACCGACAAACCATTTTGCGCGTACCAAATTGTATATATTTTATCATTGTGTAATTTTAAGAATCATATAAATCTTTATAAATAAGTATTGTACATAAATTTATATATATATATATTTAATTAATGCAGCTGTTATAGAATAACAAATCTTCTGTAAAATAACCCCAGCCAACCAAGACTCAATAAACTCTGAAAACGACCGGCTTTTCCTTCAAGATGCTAACCTCCCAAACGACAGGGAGAGAAGAGGACACGAGAGGCCCCTAAAAGAGATACCCTAAAAGAGATAGCCTGCTTCTCGTATCCTTCATTCTTCCCGGCAAATACAAGTAGTAGCAAGAAGGAACCAGCTACTTGTAGGAGGTAGAGCTCACGACAAAGTGCTTTTTTGAACAATGTAACTATGGCTTTGCCCGTTGGTTGTCTTCATCTGAGATAGTATAGATTCTGCAGACAACTTTTCAACATTTAGCCATTGTTGCTTCAGTGGCTCTTTTCCAAGACCTTGCAGGGGTTCCTTGCACTAGTGGAAAACTTTGAGGGCTGTCTTCTTAATGTGACCAAATAAAAAGATGTGTGTCACACCCTGTGACCGCATGAAGGGCAGGAGAAGCTTGCACTTGATGAGTCTAAATTGTTAGCTTCTATTACCGCTTTACTAAGATATAATTTTGGTATTTTATGATTCCCTGCCTCCATCGATAGGTTGTTGCACTCGATCCTGATAAAGTGTGCTAACAATAACAGTAGAATATCTGTATCCCGAGCAGAAAACCATAATCATATATGTGCTTGCATCAATGCAATGTAGCACAATCCTGGTGTTTGCCTCCTTGTGCCTTCCCAAAAGATGGACAGTATGTACACCATGTTTATTGCAGGCTAAACAGGTTTCCCATAGATAGCCCCCTACTACTACAACAGCTTTGGCATGCGGAGAACTGTTAACCAAATATTCTGATAGGAACGTTGTGAGGTTAACTTTACTTTTGGTGTCTGACAAGAAGCTTTGCCAATCCTGTGACAGAGGAACATCTCCTGACTCTCTGACCCTCCGAATTAATGTCCCTCTCTTTCTCTGAGACCTCGTACCAACTTTTACCGAGTCCTGGTTATATCTATCAAACACAATGTCAATCTGACTATATGGAGACGCAGAGGTATAGACTGCTCGAACAAAAATATTTGCAAAGTCACCAAGGGTGTTTGCATTGTTCGATCTGCCAAGAGCATTGATCAATGCTTGTCCAATGTCCATCCACAATAAAAGTTGAGGATTCAGGAATTTCAAATGTTACTGAACAATTTATACTCTTTGTCATCTCATCCACGAGCAACAATTTCTGTTCGTTACGTAAACTACCATTCATTTCTGCCAGCGACAGTGGCACAGGCAAAGTTTATACTGCAGTATTTCGTCCAAATCAACTTTCCTGCCAGCTTCAAATGCTGTGATTAGTCTCTGTAGGATAAATCTGTCAGCTTTCACTGTCTTACCTTTCAGGTCAGACACCTTTTGAACATCATACACACTTAAAAATGTTAGTGCTTTGTTCTTAGTAATTGGATCAAAGAATTTTTTTGCTATGACTCCTGTGCTGGGAACTGGATCTGGAACACACAAAATCCTCTATCTACTTCTGGCCCAGTTCTTTTGCGTGTAGAAGAGCAATTATTTTCAGTGTGGCCTTGGTCTTTTGTAGCAATATTTACAAGGGTCTCATTTGGCGTCCTATCCATCGAAAAGACACCAATCTCTTCAAGACTTGTACAACTTTCTCCTCATCTTCCGAGTTATTGTTTTTGCGGCTTCCGCTTGCTTCTTTGTACTGAGAGAATCACCCAGTGAAAGACAATAAAGATGTCTAGTGTCTGCAGAGAGTTGTACTCTTATATTAAGGAAAGGGCCCATCTATTCAGAGCTGAAACTATCTTTGTTATGCCTATTATTCCTCCGCTCTTTCCCGGTTCCGTTCAATCATTCCTGGCCATGATCGGGATGTACTTGATTAAATCTGGCCTTTTCCAGTTTACAACAAAGTTTCCAAGTCCGAACTCTTCTTCAACCTCATCAGGTAGCTGATTCATCTCTGTCAGATGAATGCTACCAACTTTGCATAATTTCTATGATCATATCTATGGAAGTATGGAAGCATGCACCTAAAAGCAGAGAGGTGTAGATCCCATTGTCCATCCCTTTGATCCTTATGACATCAGAAGAATTTTGTGACCATGTCCAGGTACTCTCACCAAAGTAAGAAGTTTGATCCGTGCATGAGATTCACTAAATTTCAATAGGATGCCTTGGAATCTCTGTGTTGCTAAAATGTTGATCAGAGCTTCATCATCATCTTATTGTTTGCTTCAACAATCAGTTGGCTGAGATCAGAGCCTTCATTCAGAAGATGATCAAGAAACAGTGATAGGAGGATTCGCCACGTTGTCTGCACTGGAACTTTATGGGCACGAACAGCTTTCTCATAGCTTTTGCCTGACATAGCATTAGCTGCTGTCTTAGGTCCATAAAGACCACTCTCAGTCCAGACTTCCTGAAGCCCTGTGGACTGCATATGCTGTCCAATAGCCTTCATGAAATTCATTGCCGTATGGAGACCTCCAAGCTTTGGGATGAGAATTTCTTGATACTCTGGATGTGCCCATTTAAGCTCCATTAGTCGACAGAACAGATTCATCCACTGTGATAAATGCATATTTTTGTCCATGAGACTCAGCAACGTAATTGCACCTTTGCACAACCGTATTCACCATTGACAAATATCCAGTTGTTGTTTGAGGTGGATTAGTGTTCAACCATGCCAGTCACGAGCACCTAACTGTGCTTGTAACTGAACTGAGTCCATCATTGCTTTGGGTTCTCTTCATTACGTTTGATAATGAATGCCATTTCCTTTGCATTTGCTTGAAGCTCAGCTTGGTTTTCAATATCGCCTTTGCAGAATCATTCTACTTGAACTTCTCCTTTGAAAGAAGGTTCTACTCTAAATGTTGGATTTTTTGATGGAATGGTTGAAATTAGAACATCAGGCACTGTGAGTTTCTTTGTGTTATGGTTGCATATTAATATTAGTTGCAGACTGTTATATATTAGCTAAACGGTGGCATTATTTAATTTCGCATTTATATGTCAATCAAACTTGTTACGGGTAAACAAATCCTCTTTGCATTTACAAATAATTGTTGCATATAGTTTATTAATAATTGTCAATAAAATATAAATTCATGTTGATGATTTTATAATCAATCCTTCCTTTTGTATTAAAATTATTTTTGCGCTGCAGTGCTGGATGCCAATCTAGTATTCGGGCGCTGGTGACCCTGGTATGGCCTAAGTTCCTTTAATATAGTTGAATCTACAGGTGGTCCTTTCTGACAGGCAGAAACCTGAGTGACATAAAATGTATCTTTGCCATCAAGACTTGCATCCAGAATATCAATATTGTCAGCTGTAAAATGAATGAAACGATTTTGGACTAGGTTTGGTGGAAGGATCCCACCAGTTATAGGATCGAATGATTTTAAAACAGATTCTACCATCACTGTGCCTAGTTTCAGAGTGCTTTTGTAGCTACTAGTATGCCCAGCTCTATGAAAAAGCTGAACAAGCGGCTTTGATCTAGTAATTTGATGTAAGGAAGCCCCCAAACCAATATGCTTTGGGGTCCAGCACTTTCCTCCGCTCACACCATAGATCAGATCTTGTGCCACACTTACAGTTTTGTTGGTTATAAAATCAATAGAACCCATCTCGTCTTTGTCATCGCCATCTTGAGCTCCGTCGCTGAAAGCATCTTACCCTCCATAGAGGACCTTTAGAAACATGTAATAATAATAATTATTGGTTTTGTTTAACCTCCTTCGCAACATCTAAGGTCGTATGATGGAGGGGACCTACAGCTTTATGTGGAATCCGAACCACGGGTCGCTACATAGTCTGGACGCAGTGGACGGGCTCCCATACAACTACTATCCGACCCAATATCGCTTATCTTCGCTGATCAAGGTGAAGCGGTGTTACGACATTGGATACGACGTAGCCCTTAGAAAAATGTAGAAATGCTTGAAAGTGCGTCTCTCTTTGAAACATTTGCTCCTTGATATGGTGATTGATTCAAAATGTCAGATCGCAGCGTCATGGCAACATGTATTGAAGACAAGAAGATATCCTCTTTACTTGATATACTGGTAGTGGACATTCATTGAATTCTCTTCCAAATTACTGCCTGAGCTATTATACAGGGTGTCCCATAAGTCCGGCATCATAGGAGAAATCATATTTTTCTATTTCTACAAACCATAATTCATATTTTTCTATTTCTACAAACCATAATTCATATTTTTCTATTTCTACAAACCATAATTCATATTTTTCTCTTTCTACAGGCCGTAATGTATCGTGAGCAAGGAAGAACGAATACAGATAATTCTACTCATAGGAAACAGGATCCATAGAAGATAAACCACGCAGTGGACCTTCAAAGAAGTCCACTGACGATGATACAGCGACTGTTATCCTGGCTTTTTAACAGATGTCCCAATAAGTCTCTTCGGCGATTGTCCGCCGAGACAGGAGTGTCGAAAAGTAGCATCCATCGCATTCTTCAGGCTCACAAATGGCATCCATATAAACTTCAGATCCTACAGAAATTAAGCGAAGATGATCCCGACCGCGGATGAATTTTGTGAATGGGCTACGGAACAATATGTCGGGATGCCAAATTTCAGTTCCACCATTCTGTTCAGTGACGAGGCTGTTTTTTATGGAATGGTGAGGTAAATCGACAGAACACCCGCTACTGATCTCAAAAACCCTCACTGGTATACTCTTCAAAGGAACAAGGTGCATCTCAGGTGATGGTATGGTGTGGCATTTGGAAGGATCGCATCATAGGCCCCCTCTTTTTCGATGAACATGTCACTGAGGCACCTACCTACGTATGCTCAAGGAAGAAGCATTTCCCAGTGCCTTGAACGAAGAAGAAATTTCCCAACATGGTTCCAGCAAGACGGCGTTCTGCCACATTACAGCACCAAGTAAGGGAATACCTGTACAACAATTCCCTGGTCCTTGAATAGGACGTCGAGGGCCTGTGGAATGGCAGCTAGAAGCCCGATCTCACGCCACTAGATTTTTATCTCTGGGCCACTTGAAAGCGCTGTATACGCACAGAAATTAGGAGTGTTAACATTTGCGGCAGCGCATTATTGGGGCATGTAACGCCATACTCCTGACATCATTCACCGTGTGCTTGCTGACTGGTATCACGTCTGAATTTGTCTATTGAAAACAATGGTAGACATATTGAGCACGTTCTGTAAATAAAAGTTTTGTTTTGCTTTTTTTAATTATTTTTCCTATGATGCCGGACTTATGGACACCCTGTATATGGGAAATTGTCTTTGGCACATTACTGTTCACTTCTCACATTCAGCATCTGTGGAGAGGACATGAAATTTATATATATTCTTCAAATGATGATCAACTTCTTTATGAAAGTGGAACGCCGACTCTTGATAATGAAAGAATTTCGCACCTACATCTTCGCAACGCTGACAATACCTTTTCCAAACTTCAATGACTTCCAATATTACTCTTTTCTGCTACATGTTCTAATTCTGCGGAAAACCATGCCATTGCAAGGTCACATTCTTTAGCAGTGTCTTGTGTTTTGGATGTATTTCTCATTTAAGCAGTAAAACACTTGAAGTGGGTACTTGCCCTCAGCGCAATTAAATCATTACAGTCTGCTAAAGCAACACTAACTACATAATCATATTTGCTGCTTGTACTAATCTTTTTACTAACATTAAAGATGAAACCGAATTGAATGCTCTCTTTCCATTTTTTTTATAGAACTCCAAAGTTCCCAATCTAATGGCCTGCACGAACTTCAGAGTTTGAAGACATTTCTCCGCTATATTTACAACTTGGTTGTGTGATACTGTCCATGGAATCCGATTGCTCCAGTCTAGAAAGTTTATTTTTATGGTGAACCAGCTATAGCATGATCTGTGCCATTTGAGCAATCTTTTGATGCTTCATTTAGAACTCTCCTATGGCATCTTTATTCTTCATGTCTCTCAGTTTGTGCCTCTTGACGGCACATTCTTGTAGTCGGATGAAGTCCTTGTTCTCCACGTTTTCCAGCTTTTAATTTAATCTTCTTGGCATATAATGCAAGGAACAAAGAAAGGCTGGTAAGCGGTTCCATTCTTATAAATTCTAGTGGTTCACGATGACACACCTGCAACAAAATGAAAGTTAAATGATAATCAATAGATATGAATTATAAATGTTCGATAAATGTGCTCTAGATAATATTAGCACTGTAATATTTTGATGAAGGGCAAACAGAGAACTAATTTAGAAATGTGAGTAAGGTAAATTTTTATATTTTTTTTCTGTGAAAATAGCCTTGACACTAATTAAGAAAGGGTCTGTAATCATACCTTAACAAGCTCTTTCTCTGAAAACGGGACCAGATTATATCGCGAGTAGAGAAAACGA
Source organism: Bathynomus jamesi (assembly GCA_023014485.1). Classification (NCBI taxonomy): domain Eukaryota; kingdom Metazoa; phylum Arthropoda; class Malacostraca; order Isopoda; family Cirolanidae; genus Bathynomus; species Bathynomus jamesi. The sequence continues at coordinate 183,534 of JAJOZX010005971.1, forward strand.
AACCTGTGAATCCCCTTTTGCCACTCGTTGCATACGACGGGAAAATCAGTAGATTTTTATTAAGTTGCGTTGACATAGAATCATCAGCTAGATCACTGGATCAGTGAAAGTGGATATCCCAAGTTTAAATCTAATAATGAGCGTATTTGGACTTCAGTCATCATTATGTGAAGAGGTTTGATTTTAAGTGGTACTTTACATTAATATTAGCGTACTTTAGCACATGTTTTCTGCTTCAATATTTATGTATATTAACGATATTTAAGTAAATTACTTTAATTTGAAATATGTTATCATTCCCAACATCAGAGATACCTTCTCAATGGCTCTCATCCATTGCCTATGAACTAACATCACTGAGAACTGCCTAGCGACATACATTACGAAGATACTGGCCTTTCCATCTGTATCTGCTTAATTTGTGTAAGTTATACGAGATTTTTATATTATATGTACAGGCCCCTGCAATAATTCCGATCCACTCTCTCCAAGATGTGGTAACAACACAGTCCCCTACCCTCACTCCCTCCCTCTCCTCTTCCCTCTCTCAGGTATTGTCATAGTAATACTTCTATTTTTTGAAAACCAATGACAGAATAAATATATTGTTCACTGTACGGGGCTCCAATAAACCTTAGCCCCCCCCGCCCATAACCTAAACCATTAGAGGTACAGTAAAACTAAACATACCTTACGAAAGAGAATTTAATCCGCATTTAATGAAAAAAAACAATTAAAACTTGGTGTTCCAGCCATTGCTTCCAAGACAGCCTGAATTCGCTTGGGTAGCTTGCCAAAGTGACGTGAATAGATCTTGATCGTTACGCAAATTTGCTAAAACAGTTTCAATGTGTTGCGTCATTGTATCCTTCGAAGATCGATTTGCTGCAGGTTCTTGAAACAAGAGACATTCAACCTTGTCCTTTATAATTGATCCAAGGTGTTCACAGACGTTCAGGTCAGGAGAATTTCCTGGCCATTCTTCATTTCCAAAGAAATCGATCTCATGGTTCGCAACAACTGTTGGTGGCTAATGCCTTAAAGCAGGGGGCTTTATCGTGCAGAAGTGTGACCTGATCGACATCATAACATTGTTTGGGTTTCTTAGAAAAAGAATGACATGCTGGATAGAATAATATCAAGAAAATACTGTCCATCCCAACTCTGACCATTTGGCTTCAGCACCCACATGAGCTTCTTTGCAGTGAACAAAACAAACACACCAACACAGTCTGGACTTTTTAATAATTCGCGATAATGTTCATTGTCATCGATTTCATCTGGTGTTGTGGCCCACACTCGATCATTTTGGTAGTTAGGCCGACGTGTTACGTAAACAAAAAATTCATCGGAGACAGCTAAATGCATGAAATCATCCACATCCCAATCTTCAAGATAATGGGCAAACCACATTCTGTCATCGATGTTAAGTTGAGTTTTTCTTGGCTTTGGAAATTCATGCCAAGGCTTTAAACCTTGCCTATGACGGTACAGTCGAATGATCTCACCACTAATGATCTTTCTTCTCAACACTTCGATCTCTCTAGAACAGTGGTTCTTAACCTGGGGGGCGCGCCACCCTAGAAACAGGAATTTCTCTAATTGTATTTGTTATTCTCTTAACGAGAGCATGGGCTAATATTGAGAAGTTATTGAGAATGTTATTTTGACGCAAGGGGGGCGTGGAGGGAAGGACCAATTCCTAGAGGGGGCATGGTAGTAAAAAGATTAAGAACCACTGCTCTAGAAAGTTTAGCACAGCTGTTTTTTCGCTTACGCGTACCGCTTCCAATGATGTCCTTTGTTTCCTGAGAGAGTGGCAAATTTGGGCGCCCAGATTTGGTTGTATCCATTTCACATTCATCCAAAGTTTTATTCCAATTTCTTTTGACGAAGTCCTCACTTCTTGGCAACTTTTTGGCAACCCATGAACGTGTTATAAAGGTGGCTCCAGCATCACGAGCTTCCCGAAATGTTATTGCTCGTATGCGATCTATCACACGTTGCCTCTCCGAATCACCAATTAATTGAGAAGCCATTATATTATCACTTTATCAGCTAGAGTAATTTTAATACCTGCAATAAATAAAGAATTTTATATATTTTTATAATCACTAAAAACTATTTCGATATAAGTAAACATGTAAGCTGCAGATGGGGGGGGGCTAAGGTTTTTTGGAACCCCTTAGTTTTGATAGTAATGCTAGAACGACTATGTATTTTATTCATGCATTATTCATAAATTTAGGGGATGGAGTAGTTAGGTTATTTCACAAACGTAGGATATTTTAAAAACTTTCAATCATAGGATTTTGATGTGACCATGTTATAGTTAAGGTGTAAGATAAATTGTAGTATCGACTTTTCCTCCAGGCAATAACATTTATGTTTAAAGTTCATACATCATCATCAACAAATGGTTATCCAGAAGAAGGTTTATCCATGGAGAGATAATGATAACATAGTTCAATTTTTGATTACAAAAATAACTATGAATCAAGTAAATTTAAGGATTTTCTTAAGAGCATACAAAACATAATGTTCAAATTATAAGGAACTGACAACTGTTCAAGTAAATAAATATACGTTTACTACATCACAACCATAACATTATTATACACAATTACTCAATACTTGGTCCATCCTCCATTATTATTAATGACCTCTCGTAGCCTATTTGTAACAGATGCCACGTGATTGTAGATGACTTGTGGGTTCGTGCGAAAAAGTTCCCACTCTGCCATGATGTGTGTTGCAGCATTTGTCGAAATGTCCGCTCCTGTCCACGCTCTCAAGCGTTAACCACATTTGCCACACATTTTCAATGTCACACCCACATGGTGGGCCAGTTCAGCAGCTCGACATCTCATTGTTCCTGAAACCACCGTCCGATGATCCTGGCAGTATGAAGAGGGCAGTTATCCTCTAATATACAGTATATATATACTGTATATATATATATATATATATATATATATATATATACACTAACCCTCCGTCTATGGCCTCGGGTGGTTCGAGGTTGACGGGGTTCTGGTTAGGTAGCAACGGATTTTCTCACTCTTTGGTAGCTGGTACTATGTAGGGAATCGCAGTATTTTCTTTTATACTATACTCCGATTTCTTCTTGTGGTGGATCGGAGGATTCTGTGAAAACTTACTAAATTATCTGACAGTATCCCGATTCTTCTTGTAGCGTATCGGGATATTATATTTTCTATTTCAAAACTAAGTTCTCTGGATAAAGCAAGGCTTAAAGGAGAAGACAAAGAGATCCTCTGATTGAATTTTACTGCTTCTAAAATATTACAGGTCCTTGTCAGGGCAGAATAATCAGAATGATAATTTGAAAAATTACAAGAGTATATATACTAATCATTTGGTGACATCATTATTATTTAATGTTGACCTGTTTTGTTTTTTATTCTCAATAGTCTGAATTTTTTTTTTGCAAAATATTTGAAGATAAAGAGATAAAGGTAAATTTTAGTAGTAACAGTATACTGTCAGATAAGGAAGATATTTGAAGATGAAGTCATATTTTTCTTTTAAACAGCATAGTGACAGATTTGATGTTATCATGATTTGCCGAGTTAATTAAAAGAGAAATTAAAATATGGATTAAAATTAAACATGCATATGAGCCAAAATTAAATGTTTAAAATTTAAAATTAAGTGTTAATTTAGAGTTTTGGCAAGTTATGATTTAATCTCTTACACCTAAGAGAGAATGTATAAAAAAATGAACATTGTAGAATTTAACACGATTACATGAGTAAGCTTAATCTAAAAGATGGGATCAAGTAAAGATAAGCACTCCCAGCCTTCTTTAATTAGCCTTATAAGGCTAACTAACGAAAATATCACGACCTAACCTAACCAATCGTCAAGGGCGTACAGTTGACTTAACGATTGGTTAGGTTAGGTCGTGATATTTTCGTTAGTTAGCCTTATAAGGCTAATTAAAGAAGGCTGGGGGTGCTCATCTTTACTTGATCCAAAAGATGATTAGGTAATTTTAAAAAGCAATAATTCATCAATTACTTAGCAAAAACAAAATAAAAAGAAAATTAAATTTTTTTCCAAACTTGCATTTTATATACAGGGTGTCCCGTAAGTCTGGACCCATAGGGAAAAATAATAAAATTACAAAATAGTCCAAAAATTTATTACATAATCTGTTCAAAGTGTCCGCCGTTGTGTCGCACACATAGTTGAAGACGCAATCTCCACTGCGACAGCACTTTCTGAATCACAGTCGCAGAAATTTCTTGACACGCCTCCACAATGCGTGCTTTAAGGTGGAAAATGTTCTGAAGTTTGACCTCGTACACTTTGGCTTTCAAGTGGCCCCACAAATAAAAATCATAATAAAAAATAATAAAAAAATAATAATAAAAAATAATAATAATAACATAATAAAAAAATATATTATAAATCCCTATGGGTCCAGACTTACGGGACACCCTGTACAGCTACTGGTAGAGTGTCACGCGAGTTTGGACTTTATATGCAAAAATGAATGTTAGAATTATTCATTTTTACATATATATTAATATATATTATTTAATATATTTCGTCGCTGGATTCAAATCACAGTTTAAAATTAGATACTATTGAAATCGTATTCTGACACACCGAATACAGTGTCTTTCGAATTTTGGGATCATTCTTGATGCAATACTTCTTGTCTTTGATATATATTAACACTTATAAATAAGTATCGTATTTCTGTACATTATGATGATTAATTTTCAACTATTGTGCGATTCCATGTAGACGGTTTGATCTCGTAATATCTTCGCTTCTGGTGTAGCGAAAGGAGAGGAGGAGGAGGACAAGAGGTGGGGGGGGATAACAAGAGGGAGAGTAAAGTATCCCACGTTTTGGAAATAATCTAACTACTGTATTTTCTAAAATTAGGAATAATGCATGAACAAAATATATAGTCGTCCTAGCATTACCACCAAAACTACAGTGAATGATATATTTATTCTGTCATTTGTTTTCAAAAGCTAAAAGTATTACTATGACAACACCTGAGAGGGGGAGGAGGAGAGGGGGAGTGAGGTGGGGGGCTGAGGTTTAAGAGGGACTTCGTTGGTACCACATCTCGGAAAGGGTGGATCGTAATTATTGCAGGCGACTGTACTCTGAGACTAAAATTTTCATCAAGATCCTGAACGGTTAGCCATCGAGCACTCCTCAACGTTAATTTGTTAGTAAAATGCCGAACATTCAGTCATTCACTCAACAGGGACTCTTGATAACTCAGTTTTTATTACAATAACTTTATATACATTATATATATAAATATATATTGTATATATATATGTGTATATATATATATATACACTCCACGAGGAGTGGACGCGTTTTTGTTAGGCTGCGACTCTTACTTTAAAGAGTAGAGGATTTTGAGTGTTATCGCGGGAAATTTATATAGGGTGTCCATAAATGATTACCCTGATTAAAGCATACTATAACTTTTAGATAAACACTCGTATTCAAACACAGTTTTAATCATAAGTAGATAAACATACAAAGTTTTGATACATAGTTAATTAACTTAATAAGCTTCTACATGTGCACCCCTAGTGGCACGTAAATTGTCTAAACGGTATTCACGCCACACACTCACGGTCATCAGGCTTCAGTTCTTGAACAATTTGTACCTTGTAGGCGTGTAACTTCAAACGTTTGTGTAACACCTTGTGCACCGTAGACTTCGGTATCTTTAGTTGGCATGAAGCTTGTCTCACCGATTTCCTTGGTGACCGTGTGAAAGCAGTTTGAATGTTTTCCACCATCCCATCGGAAACTGATGGTCTACCACTGCTCTTTCCCTTTTCCATGTTTCCAGTTTCCAAGAATTTTTTCATCCACGACTTAATTAACTTCACATCAGGTGGATTCTTTCCATACTTTGTTCTGAACCTTCGCTGAACACTGACAGGAGATTTTGTTTCTGCAAGCCACACAACACATTGTGCCTTCTCTGTCACAGACGCCATCTTAACTGAATAGCTACTACAGCGCTCCTAGTGGCGAATGCGGTAGACGAAACACACCAGCACAGAAACTGTATGCATGTACGAGATCACCTGTAAAAAGAAAGCGGATGTAAGATTCGTCATTAAAACATGAGAGCATACTGTTTTCATGGTAAACATTTATGGACACCCTGTATAAACATAATCACTTGCGAATAAAGTTAACTCTATATATAAAACCGCGGATACTAAATTATATAAAGAAAAAAATCACATTTCAATATACAAAAAAAGTCACTTGCGAATAAATTTAACTCTATAGATAAAACTGCGAATACAAAATTATATCACGAAAAAAATGCATTGTGAAATATGAGAGAAGTCCCACTTACGATGCTATTTCTTCACATTTATTAGCATTCAGCGTTGATTGTAATCAAGTGAAGCCCACTCTGGGAACAATTAACTGGTGAATGAGGTTCAGTGACGGAGATGATTCTTTCATATTCGGGGAAAAACGACCCCTTTCCAGCGAATGCCGCGTAAGAAGGATCCACCCCAAACCTATCTACATTCAGAAAGCGATACTCTCATTACTGTACTGTGTGGTGGGCATGGCTTGAGGAAGTATCCAACCACTTGCTTCAGGTTTACGATAAATAAAGCTCTCTGATTGGTGTTCTGATCGCTGTTCGGAGATCCATTAATTTCTACGCTTTATATAGAGTATATATATATATATATATATATATATATATGAAAATTATTTCACGAAAGTAACACGTGAAAAATATTTATGCTGAATAAAACCACGTGGTTTTATATTCATCATATTATATATATATATGAGAGAGAGAGAGAGAGAGAGAGAGAGAGATCGAGATCTAGTCACCTAAATTGAATGCTAATTCCCTTAGATTTTATTAAATTGAATAAGTAACCCCGTGGCGATCCATTAAATAAATTTAAATCAGATCTTTAGTAAAGGAAATTAAACTTCAGCGCTCGTCCCTATAACCTTGGCTAGTTTAACTAATTACACTCTCTCTCTCTCTCTCTCTTTATATATATATATATATATATATATATATATATCAAAGCTATTGACTTCTCCTTAGGGAACCGGAGCTTACAGATGAAAAGAAGGATCAACACAACGGCAAACATTTTCATTTATTTGTACATCAGACGTTTCGACAAATCTTTTGTCATCATCAGTGAGTTAAGTCTTAAAACCTTAAAACAAAATTGAAAAGTGAAAGTTACATCAATACAATATTAAAACCATTAAAATTAAAACCTTAAAGCAAAATGAAAATTGCATCAATACAAATTAAAATCATTTAAATTTCATCACTATAAAAACTAAAATTAAATTAAATTTCATCACTATAAAAACTAAAATTAAATTACCTCAATAGGTAAATACACAATGTTTACATCCACCTCCATACTTGGCAAAGTCTAAGGGAACACTGGATGGTCAGAGGATTAGAAAGGATATGTCTGTGAAAAACGGTTGGTAGTCAAAAGAGTCGTAATTTGTAGGATGACTATTATTATTAAGGGAGGGTTTGTTTCTATAGATGTACAAAGATTCTAAAATTCGGAGTTCTGTAAGGTTATTGGATCTAGTTAAAATTTCAAACTGAGTTTTGTGAAGGGGATGGTCGTTTTCATTACTGTGGTTTCTAATTGCGGATTGTGGAGGCTACTGAGGGGACGGTTGGTACGGACTGACAAGCCCAAATGTTGAGAAAGGCGCACCTCCAGTTGGAGTTGAGTGCTGCCAATATACGCAGCCTTACAGCTGTCGCACGTGTATTTGTAAACAACATTGGGGCATACAGTTTTGGGGAATTCATCTTTGAACTTTAAAAAATTTGATAATTTAAGTGGGTTGACGAAGGCGAATCTAAAATTTATTTGGGGATAACTAGACTTGAGTAGTTTGGACAATTCACCTCGAATACGCAATGATAAATAACCATAAAAAGGTAATTTAATATATCTGGTTTCTTTTTGTACTGTAGTGACGGGGAGTTTAGTATCAAAAGTGTTATTTAAAAATTTCTTTAATTGGTTATCGAATAGATGAGAAGGGTAGTAATTGTTAATAAAGTACTGTTTTAAAAATTTAAATTCTTCGTTTAACGAAAAGTAATCCGAACAAATACGGTAACTTCTTGTTAATAATGTTACTATAGCACTAATCTTATATTTATAAAACATACAACTTAAATAATTGGTTCCCAAGCCAGTAAAAGTTTGTTTCCGAAATAGTGAAGTATGGAACTTATTATGGGTCCGTTTAACTAAAACATCCAGGAAAGGTAAACTATTATTTGTTTCGTTTTCACCGTGTACTTAATATTACTATGTTGTTTATTAAGATAATCAAGAAAAAGTTTTACGTGTGAAGGATGGTTAAATATTAAGAAAGTGTCATCCACGTATCTTCTGTAATATATGGGTTTAAAACTACTAGGACAATTTTTCAACCAAATTTCTTCGTAATGGCAAAGAAATGCATTTGCTAGTGTTGGGCTTAACGGGGAACCCATAGCTACCCCATCAATTTGGCTATAAAGGTTGCTATTAAATAAGAAAAGATTATCAAAACACACTATTTCGAGAAGGTTTTTAAATTGAGTCTGAGTGAGGCCATTAATAAGAGTATTATCAGTAGTGAATAACTTATTTAGTATGATATTTAATGTTTCTTTTAACGGGACATTAGTAAACAATGACGAGACATCAAAACTGGCCATAGTAAGAGAATCGGCATGATTGATCTCTTTTATCTCTTTAGCAAAATCAAACGAGTTGTTAATAGAATAATCATTAAAGGTGAGTTTTGAAAGCAAGGGAACGAAGAATTTGGCTAAGTTATAATTGAATGTACCACATGCCGAAAGAATAGGTCTTAGTGGGAAATTTGGCTTGTGGACTTTAGGTAAACCATATAGAATTCCTGGATTAGAACCAGAAGCAAATAAAAAATTGTATGTATTGTCAGCAATAATATTACTATTTTTTAATTTACGCAAACACCTATTAAGTTTATCTTCGAGTTTTAGTAATTTAGACAGAACATTCTCTTTTACCCTTTTAAATTTAGACGTATCCGACAAAATTGTCTCCATTCTATTTATGTAAACTGTTGAATCAATCAGCACTACTCCTTTACCCTTATCCGGTTTTGTAATGATGACAGAGTTATCCTTTTTCAAATTATTAAGAATTTTAAAATCTTGCTTATTAAAGAGGGGAGAAAACACCTTATGGGGTTTAAAATTATAAAAATTCTTAAAAGAGATGCTCTCCACTTGTTTTACCAAGTTATGAAACGAGAAACTTGGTCGGATCTCACAATTCTTAATATTCATGAGAAGATTTTCAAAACCAGAGAAAAATTTATAAAAATTTAGTTTATAATGAGGTAGATCAAAATTTAAGCCTAACGACAATATTTCTTTCTCTCTAATACTTAAAACTTTATTAGAGAAATTACAAATAAAATTATCTGGGTTATTAAAAAACGATGAGTGATTCCCAATTTTTCCAATTTGGCAGCATGTATCCTTTTATGTCTGTTGACAGTTTTATCACAGCAAGTTTGAAATTTAGTAACTAAACAATGATAATCAATATAAGACACCCTAGATTTTAGACCAAACAGAGAATTCTTATATTTCAGCTTGAGAAAACTCACTGTTTTAGTTTTCGATTGAAGCTCCAAATTTAATAGTTTATGTTGCCATGATTTATATAGTTTGGAGTTATGGAGGCGTTTATTATAAAGTTTAAATCTAAGGAAATTAGGCACAATATTATAACTTTTGCACTTAGACAAGAAACTCTCATCACAAATAGCCTTGTTCAGTTTCAAATAGACTCTTTCACATTGTCTGTAATAGTTCAATTTTGTTTTAAGGTTTTAAGACTTAACTCACTGATGATGACAAAAGATTTGTCGAAACGTCTGATGTACAAATAAATGAAAATGTTTGCCGTTGTGTTGATCCTTCTTTTCATATATATATATATATATGCAACAAAACATGATTCTGGAAGACGAAAATTATGATGTATATTGAGGGAAAAATTAATTGTTTGTTATTATAATTAATCCATTAAGTAACAGTAATTTTATAATCGGTAAAATTGACAATATTTTGTTGCTCCATCCCTACTTCCCAGGGAACTTTGCTTATTATTTACATTATGAAATTATTTATTCTGATTTTTTTATACGTATATGTAATTCATGCAGTAATCAGCTGATCAAACTTTAAAAATCTTGTACGAAGGGATGAAACTTTAGCCCCAGCAATATTGAAGGAAAAATTAATTGTTTGTTATTATAATTAATCCATTAAGTAATATTATTTATATAATCGGTAAAATACAGGATCCATCATGTTTCTACCTCGTGGTGTACGGACGTTTTGTTTCCGCTCTGTGTAATATCGAAATAACTAGTGTTTATAAGTTCAGCGGTAAATTCTATCTTATACACCAGTCTGTATTAAACATCAGTGAATTCGCGATAATAATTTATTAAGTGAAAGCCGGTGGCATATAGCGTGCGCAAAGAAGAAAACATCATTTGAAACATACTGAAAACAATTCGAACAGAAAAACAGCCCCTGAGATTTTTACATTAGGCCTAAAGAGGGGAAGAAGGTCAGAGAAAATTCAGGAAAGCCATAAAACGGAAAGGTCAAGCAAGTTTTAGAGACGAAATTTGAGAAGTGAGAAGAAAAGAGGCAAAATAAAGGAAAGAATAAAGGAATAAAAGAATAAAGAAAGCATAAAGAATAATAAGTAATAAAGAATAAAGAAAGAATAAAGGGAAGAATGGCAAAAAATACGGAGAAGTGTGTAAATTGCGGTAAATTCAGAAAGCTGAATAAAGCCGGATTATGTTTAATGGAATGCGCTGCGCACCAGCTCTGCCATTGCAAAAATGAAGCAGACAAGACCACGGACTTCAAAATGTATTCTCTGCAATACCTTTAAACACTACGAATGCATGAACTTAGACAGAAAAGAGAGGAAAATAATAAAAAGAATAAATAACAAAATCATAGGCCTTTGTGGTTTCCTATGCGTCAAGCGCATGGAAAACAATAGGAAAATTAGTATAAAGGGGAATAAGAAATGTTGAAATAGAAGAATCAAGTGCAGCAGTTTTACCGAGCGAAAACCAGGAAACACAGAAAACGCCGACACAACCGAAAATGAAACGAGATTAAGGACAACACACTACAGGAAGGGTTGAAAGCAGCCTCAGATGAAGAAATACCCTCGCCAAAACAGAGAGTACGAAATACACCGCCGAAGACAAAGAAAAACACTGAGTAGGGAAGAAGTGGTGGCGGAGCAGAAGAAGGAATCGATTCACATAAGATTCAAAGAATTTAAACGACGGGCCATATGCGAATATTATAAAATATGGCTCAAACTGCATGTACAATCATCTTCAAAATGGTTCTCTATGATGAGAATGGAAGATGCCGGTATGGACCAAACTGGAACTTTTTCCACCCTAATATGTGCAGACATTCAATTACGGAGAAAAATGGCTGAACATAGCGTGCCCATATTTAAACATAAAAGGTACACAAAGAAGAGAACGGGAAAGAAGAGTTCATTTCCGAAATAGAAGTAATAACAAGAGTAATGGAACATATTTCTTAGTAGAAATGAGGATAATAAAAGCACAGAAAAGACAAGAAAAGACAGAACGCCACAAATATATGCACCACAGCATTACGTACATCACCCTTCTATTCAACATCACCCACCAATAATACAACAACCACAGTGGTATCAATGGCCGCAACCCCAATACTCCCAAATGCAGCGGCCCAACCAATAACACGAAACAAGAACAGACATCGACCAAGAAACGACCATTATTTAGGAAAATCGAACACGAAGATTAGAAACCCTGTAAATGTATTATACATAAATATACAAGGCCTCTATACTGACCATGGAGACTGCAAATTACAATACTATCAACATTTATCTACGCAAACCAGCATAGATATCATATGCCTAACGGAAACACACTTACAGAAATGCGAAAAAGGCTGTGAAAACTGCATCGAGAAGACTGAAATAGCATTGTTGGACTACAGTATATACAGAGCAGATAGAGTAGGTAGACGAGGAGGAGAGTGTTGGATCTACGTGAAAAGCACATACACATGTGAGGTGAAGGTAAACAAATCAAATAGCACAGTCAAAATTATTATTTTAGTAGTAAAAGAACTGAACCTAATCATTGTGGACGTTTACAGACCACCAAACACCACAAAAAGTGAATTTCAATTTGCCACTAATGAAATAGAAAACATGTTAAAATTACTTGAAACTTCAGCAACAAATATTTTAATTTGCGGAGATTTGAATTTCCCATTCATAATATGGAAGAAATATGGCGAAGTCATATATGTTGAGAAATTTCATGGCAACATTACAAAAGATGATAGAACCCAAGCAATAATGCTATTAGATATGATGGAACATTACGCCCTTACTCAGGAAATCTGTGAAGCCACTAGAAAAGAGAACGTTTTGGATTTAATTTTTACACATAACAATGAGATAATAATAAATAAAAAGGTAGCGCACACAAATTTCTCCGACCATAACTTAATCGATATACAATTGAAGTTAGCACCCAGAGATCTGAAAACGCATCCCAGAGAGGCAAAAGGAATATTTGAAGGTTTAAACATAAATTCAAAGAAAGTAGATTGGGAAAGTGTAAATAAAGATTTAAAGGAAGTAAAGTGGGAATTGCTACTTCACGAGAAGACTCCAGAACAAATACTAGATATAATGGAGTCTGAAACCAAACCCATATTACTGAAGCATGTTCCAGAGAGACAAAAGAGAAAACGTAGCAAGCTCGAGAGAAAAATCAGGACATTATTTAGACAACGGAAGCAACCTGTAAAACATCTCCACAGATGCAGAACTGATGCAAGGAGACTCAAACTAGAGAGAAAACTACAGGAAAGAGAAATGGACCTAAAGCAAACATTCATACATAAGACAAACGAGGAGGAAAACAAGGTAGCAAAAACCAAAAAATAACCCAAATTACTTCTACACGTTTGCGAAAAGGAAAATGCAGTGCAACGAGAGTATTGGTCTGTTGATAGACGGAGACGCCAACCACACAAATGACCCCCCAAAAAAATGAGTGAACTGCTGAAGGAACAATTTAACTCTGTGTTTAGCACCCCTAAGTCCGAGATGAAAGTAGAAAACCCAGACGAATTTTTCAATATTGATACAAATCAGCCAAGGACAAATTCTGACACAAACCTATTAATGGACTTAGAGTTCCAGGAAGGAGAGGTAATTAAGGTTCTCTCACATATGTGACACAATTCTGCACCAGGGCCAGATACGTAGAGTGCCACGTTTCTGAAGAAATGTAAAGAGAGTATTGCCAAACCGCTATATTTATTATGGAGGAAATCACTCGACACAGGACAAATTGCACTGCCATTAAAGAACGCGAATATTGCCCTCTTATTCAAAGGTGGTGACAGAGCAATGCCCAAGAATTATCGGCCGGAAGCTCTCATCTCCCACCTTATAAAGTGCTTTGAATGTATAATTAGAGGCAAAACTACCTACTACCTACAAGAAAAGAACTTACAAAACCCAAATCAACATGGTTTCATGGCTGGAAGATCATGCCTATCATAGCTATTAGTCCACCAGGAGAAAATATTGGAAACACTGTGTCGAAGACAAAACATAGATGTAATATATACTGAATTTGCTAAAGCCTTCGATAAATGTGATCATGGAATTATAGCACACAAACTTAAGAATACAGGAATTACTGGAAAGCTAGGAAAATGGATATTTAATTTCTTGACGCAAAGAATAAAAAGAGTGGTGGTAAATGGAGTCAAATTGGAAGTCTCGGAAGTAGAGAGCTCTGTTCTACAAGGGACAGTACTAGCTCCCTTACTGTTCGTAAATAATGATTAGAGATATTGATGCAGATATCAATGACAGTACTGTATCATGTTTCTCAGATGACACAAAGATATGCAACGAAATATTGAACGAAAGTGACATAGATTACAAAACGACACTGAAACCTTATTCTAGTGGGCAGAAAACAACAATATGAAGTTCAACGAAGAAAAATTCCAACTTCTAAGATATGGTAATAACAAGGTGCTATAGAATAAAGGGTACAAAACTCTGCAAGACAAACTGATAACACCATATCCCAAGTCAGGGATCTTGGAGTAACAATGTCGTCGGATGCAGTATTCAGAGAGCACTATAACATCAAAATTACAACGGCTAGAAAAATAATGGGAATTATCTGGAGGAGCTTCCTCAGCAGAAAAGCAAACATCATTCTCAAGTTATGGAATAGTCTAGGCCTACCAGTAATTGGATATTGCTCAGTACTCACAAGCCCATTCAGAAAACGAGACATTGCGAGCATTGAAGCTATACAAAGGACTTTTACGTCTAAGATAGAAGAAACGGAATTGGAAGACTACTGATCTCGACTATAATCCCTGAAACTCTACTCTCTCGAAAGAAGGCGCGAGCGGTACACAATAATATACATATGGAAAATACTTAAGGGCGCTGTCTCTAACCTTACAAATGAAATAGAAACAAACTTGAATGAGAGAAGGGGCAGATTTTGTACTGTCCCAGCTGTGGTGGGACAAGGGGCCACGAAAACGAGGATGAAAAATACCCTCAGAATACGAGGCCCAAAGCTTTTCAATGCCCTACCAAAAGAAGTAAGGGATTTTCAGCAAACCGACCTGAATAACTTCAAGAACCAATTGGACAGATTCCTGTGCAAAGTCCCTCACCAGTCATGCGTGGCTGGCTACGAGGGCAGGAGATCAGAGAGCAATTCCTTCCTTCACCAATTCCAGCAAATGAGGCGGGATGCTGCAGAGGGGTCGACCTTAGGTCGATCCTGAACCGTCGTTCGAACCCACATAAAGTAACATAAAGCAAGTAATATATATATATATATATATATATATATATATATATATGTGTGTGTGTGTGTGTGTGTGTGTGTGTGCAATGAACTATGGGATGGTCGAGTCTCTGTGCATTGTAAATTTTATACAAGTATCAAATCGGCTCAAAGCGTGTTTATAAGAAGCAATTATAATTATCACAGTTTGTTTGTTTTAGATTGGAGACACCAAATGGCTCATCTAGGGTAGGTCTTCTGTCCTGTGACATAAAAATTAATATTTTTCTGGTCAGTGTCGCCAATGATTGTTTGCACTTTTAACCTTTGTAGGTAAATTATGTATATGTGTGTGTGCCTTATTTTATTTTAATCGGCAAGCTCTCATAAATTGATAGGAATATAATAGAGTATATACAGAAGGGAATCAAGCTTGTAGATAAATTAAATATATATATATATACAGCGTGTCCCAAAGAAATGTATACCCACTTTGTTCGATAATACCAGCTATGAGGATAATAATATATTACTTTTTATGTTTTTTAATAAAGACTTTTCTCCTGAATCTAAATATGTAATTATGTTTATTAAAAATTGAAGAACAAAAAAGTTACAGATGTTTAAATTATAATTATTATTTTCGAGACTTCATGTGCGATATTTTCTAATATTTTAACCGACTGTTTTGAGATACTTATGTTTAGTGTTGATATTGAAGCATAAATGTTGTAATTATTAGTTAATTCAAAAAATTTACAAATTCCATGGTTAAATGACACTTTATCTAAGATGTTCGACGTCTTCCAGAACGTTGTTTTTGTAAGTTTTGCACAGTGCCGTCGGTTTCAAACTTATCTCGTTACGTGCAAAAATATTAGAAAATATCGCACATGAAGTCTCGAAAATAATAATTATAATTTAAACATCTGTAACTTTTTTGTTTTTCAATTTTTAATAAAAAAATTACATATTTAGATTCAGGAGAAAATTCTTTATAAAAAAACATATAAAAAGTAATATATTTATTATCCTCATAGCTGGTATCATCGAACAAAGTGGGTATACATTTCTTTGGACACGCTGTATATATATATATATATATATATATATATATATATATATATGAGAGAGAGAGAGAGAGAGAGAGAGAGAGAGAGAGAGAGATGAGAAAAATTCGTTATTGCTACAAGTACATATATATATATATATATATATATATATATATATATATATATATATTATATGATACAACTCAGAATGGTCCCGTGAGAAACTTTTATGTTACACACAGACCGTGCATGGAACAAGGAACTTCTGGGAAATTACATCCACTATAGTTCGAAAGTAATGGTAAATGACAAATACTATAGTTTTTGTTTTTCATGATGGAAAGCCCAACGTGGGCACCGGGTTACTCGCAAAGAAGCCCCAAAATATAGCTTCCCTCACCAACTATCTGCAAAGCAGATAGGATCCAGCTTTGGGACAGGATGTAGGGTTTACTATATTCAGAACCTCAATATACGCAAGAAACTCGTTACATTCACGTCGGATTGAATACATCAAAGAAAAAGGGGTAACTATTGTATTTTAGCCATAAAACAAAACTTAACCTCAACCGAGACATTGAGCATCCACTTTTCAAGGCACATGACACGTCTGTTTAATGTGATACAACCCGATGCCCACGTTGGGCTTTCCAGCATGAAAAAGAAAAACTATAGTATTTGTCATTTTTATCATTACTTATTCGAACTATAGTGGATGTAATTTCCCAGAAGAGTTCCTTGTTCCATGCACGGTCTGTGTGTAACATAAAAGTTTCTCAGGGGACCATTCTGAGTTGTATCACATTAAACAGACGTGTTATATGCCTTGAAAAGTGGACGCTCGCTGTATCGGTTGAGGTTTAAGTTTTGTTTTTTTTGGCTAAAAACAATAGTTACCCCTTTTTCTTTGATGTATTCAATCCAACGTGAATGCAATGAGGTTCTTGCGTATACTGAGGTTCTGAATATAGTAAACCCTAGATCCTGTCCCAAAGCTGGATCCTATCCAGATAGCTGATGACGGAAGCTATATTTTGGGGCCTCTTTGCGAGTAACCCGGTGCCCACGTTGGGCTTTCCATCATGAAAAACAAAAACTATAGTATTTGTCATTTATCACTTATTCGAACTATAGTGGATGTAATTTCCCAGAAGAGTTCCTTGTTCCATTCACGGTCTGTGTGTAACATATATATATATATATATATATATATATATATATAAATAAAATACAGAGTGTATGTGCGTATGCTTTATTCCCGTGACTGTATGTTTTATTTCTCCTTTACACCATGTAAACAAATATCTCTGTTGTCCTATTAATAAAGGATACATTTTACTTCAAGAGCTTGTATGTATGTGAGATTATTTATTTGTTATTAATAGTTTTCTATTTGAGCTTTACATGACATGAATTATGTTAATGTTATGAATTAATGCACAACGCTCCCGCTAGCATGTTGAGCATCGTGATGTCTGCTATGCGATTGTATATGAGAGAGTGTATGTGTG
Source organism: Bathynomus jamesi (assembly GCA_023014485.1). Classification (NCBI taxonomy): domain Eukaryota; kingdom Metazoa; phylum Arthropoda; class Malacostraca; order Isopoda; family Cirolanidae; genus Bathynomus; species Bathynomus jamesi. The sequence continues at coordinate 201,094 of JAJOZX010005971.1, forward strand.
TGTGCTTTATTCCCGTGACTGTATTTTTTATTTCTCAGTTACATCATGTAAACAAATATGTTTGTTGTTCTAGTAATGAAGGATACGTTTTAGTTCAAGAGCTTGTATGCATGTGAGATTATTTATTTGTTATTAATAGTTTTCTATTTGAGCTTTACATGACATGAATTATGTTAATGTTATGAATTAAAGCACAACGCTCCCGTTAGCATGTTGAGCATCGTGATGTCTGCTATGCGATTGTATATGAGAGAGTGCATGTGTGTGTGTGTGTGCGCTTTATTCCCGTGAGTAGGATGGGCTCAAAAGGAGAGAGTGTAATGCAATTGAAAATGTTGATCAATGTTGCAAAGGAAATAATTCGAATTAATCTTCGCAAAATGATCAAATAAAAAAACTATTTCATTGCATCGCGCATTCTGGCAACTAATCTTGTACCCCGATATATATATATATATATATATATATATATATATATATATATATATATATATATACTGCCTTCTAAACACTATATCGTAAAATCGCGATGAAATATGCCCAGCACTGTGATGATCGTTCGACAAATTGTGCAAATAACAGAATTATTCAATGCAATCTGGCATCTAATCTTATCGGAATATAGTTTTTAATCCCAATCAAACTATAGGTACTGATTTATCCCTGCCCTCTTTTCCTTTTAAGTTTGTTAGTTGATCCTGGTTAATTGTAGGCCTATCAAACTCAGCCATAATTATAAAAAAGAAAATTGTGTGGAAATGATGAAAGCGAAAGTGTGAGAATGAATTTAAATATTCATAGTCAGAATGAACAATTCGGGTAGGGTCGGATTCTCTGCTAAACTGTATGTCTAGGGTGGAATAAAAAGCTTGACCTTCGACGGAATGAACAATTCAGGTATTTTTTTGTTTTGGAATAAAAAGAAATGTTTTGAAAGCATTTTGTATAAGAGATGAATGAGAAAATGCTGGGAGCTGGATTCCCCGTTAAACCGTAGGTCTAGGGTGGGGTGAAAAGTTTGAGCTTCGTCAGAATGAACAATTCATTTATGGCCGAATTCTCCGTTAAGCTGTAGGTCTAGGGTGAAATGAAAAGCTTGACCTTCGACGGAATGAAACAATTCGGGTATTTTTTGTTTTGGAATAAAAAGAAATGTTTTGAAGGCATTTTGTATAAGAGATGAATGAATACCAACATATGTATATATATGTAGATAGATAGATAGAGAGGTAGATACATAGGCAGATAGAGGGATAGGTTAAAAATGCCGCGTTTGACACTCAATTTTGAAACTTATACCCTTAAACAAAGAGAATAGACAGGTGAAAATGAATGTATTCAGTTTAACTATACGATGAAAAAGAACTTAGTAGATCATATATATATATACAGTGTATATATATATATATATATATATATATATATATATATATATAATATATATATAATATATATAAATAACCCCAACCATTATCTCAGACCACAACTTAATCGAGATATCAACAAATATGATGGCAGCATTAGAAGACAATACACATATTGTGGAAAGAAGTAAATTCGGGGCCTTTAACTTAAACTCGAAGACTATAAATTGGGAAGCAATCAGATCGCACATGGCCCAAATAGAATGGAGAACAATTTTCGAGAATAAAACAACGGAAGAAATGCTAACAACTTTGGAGGAAAAAACGCTGAGAATTTAGAAAAATATGCTCCGAAATCACAGCCAAAAGGAAAGAGGAGCTGGCTAGAAAGGCAAAGAGAAGACTTTCCGCAAAAGAAAGAGAGTGGAGGCGAAGTTAGGAAACTGCGGAGATAATGGCAGGAAAATAATAAAAGAAAAACTTGGAGGGTATCGATAGGGAAATACAAGCCCTGATTAAGGACCATACAGAGAGGGAAGAGGAAAAGGCGGTAGAAGCAATAAAGGAAAATCCAAAATACTTCTATAGCTATGCAAAAAGGAAAACAAAAACGCGCGCCGCTATTGGGCCCTTAAGGACGGGAAATAATGAACTAACGGACGATCCAAAAGAATATCTGATACATTGAGAGCTCAATATGAATCAGTTTTCAGTACCCCAAAAAGTGACAAAGCGATACCTGACATAAATGCATTCTTTGAAGAGGAATTGCAAGGAGAGTATATAACCAGATTTGAGTTTACACCAGAAGATGTAGCGAGAGCTATAGAACAAATGAAACTACATCAGCTGCAGGTCCGGACAATTGGAACGCATTATTGATTAAAAACTGTAAAAATGAAATAGCTACACCTTTATACTGGATATGGAGAAGATCCCTAGACACTGGGGAAATACCGAGCATCTTGAAAGAGCAAACATTGTCCCTATATATAAAGGAGGGGACAGATCTCAAGCAAAGAACTATAGACCAATGTCATTGACGTCCCACCTCACCAAGTATTTGAAAGAATAGTTAGACAGAAAATTTATGATTTCCTGGAGACACGGGAAAGATTCAACGAAAATCAGCATGGATTCCGATCAGGTAGATCATGCCTATCACAACTAATAGAGCACTACAACAATATCCTAGATGCATTGGAAGGCAATGACAACTACGATGTTATATACACAGATTTGCTAAAGCTTTCGATAAATGTGACCATGGTATAATAGCACATAAAATTAAAGACATGGGAATAACAGGCAAAGTGGGAAAATGGATCTACAACTTCCTTAGTGATCGTCTGCAGGTCGTCAAAATTCAAGGTATATCATCATCAGAATCGGAAGTACGCAGCTCAGTACCACAAGGGACAGTACTGGCCCCACTCCTGTTCATTATCATGCTAACAGACATAGACAGCGGAGTAAACAGCAATAGTATAGTAACATCCTTTGCAGACGATACAAAGATCAGCAGAAAAATCAGCGATGTACATGACGTGGAGGCCTTGCAGAGGGACACGAACAAAATATACAAATGGTCAGAAGACAACAACATGTCATTCAACGCCGAGAAATTTCAGCTCTTGAGATATGGTAGAAAAGAACTTAAACAGACTGCATATTATGCTCCAGATAGACAGGAAATTCAGAGAAGCATGAAAGCGATTGATCTCGGGATAATAATGACAGATGATGCGAAATTCGAAACACAAAATCAGATAGCGATAAATAAAGCAAAAAGAGTCGCCGGACAGGTTCTAAGAACGTTCAAGAGAAGGGACAGGACAGTAATGATTCCCCTGCTAAAAACACTGATTATACCAAACTTGAATACTGCTCAGTTTTGACGTCCCCATATAAAAAGGAAGAAACTAATAAACTAGAAGAAACGCAAAGGCATTTCACAGCCAAGATTGATGGCTGCAAAGAACTCAAACTACTGGGAAAGAACGTAAACTAAATCTGTACTCACTGGAAAGAAGAAGAGAGAGGTACATCATAATCTACATATGGAAAATGATCGAAAACTGGTACCAAACCTAAAACTAAACCCAATTACCATTCAAACAACACTGGAAAATAGGAAAGGCAGAATGTGTAGTGTTCCCAAATTAAAAGCACGACAAGGGACCTCCTCAACCCTGAAGGAAAATAGCTTGGTTGTCAGTGGGCCAAGACTTTTCAACCAGCTTCCTAAGGACCTCAGAAACGTAACGGGGGTCAAAGTTGAAGTCTTCAAGAAAAGACTGGATGCCTGGCTGAGGACAGTACCAGATGAGCCGGGCGTGCCTGGCTATGTACGGTGGAGAGCGCAAGAAAGTAACTCGCTCCTCCACCAGGCCAGACCTAGAGGCGGGGCCACCAGCTTGACCTCCGTGTGAAGTGAGACCAACACACGAAACAACATAAGGTTCATAAGGTAAGGTAAGGTATATATCGAAGCATTTCATAATTTTTTATTGCTGGATAGAATCCAATCTTCTACGTTTTTAAATGTTTTTGCAACAATACGCTGTATTAGAATTCGAATCCTCAAGGCCGTGTTTAATTCGTGAATTGCACTGAAGAAAATTTAATTTAATATATCCCAAAAGCTGGTTTAGAATTACAATAAATATAATGCAGTAAATCATGTTAAATCCAATTATTGAATTGTAGAAAGTGCAATTATATGAGTTATGCCATAAATTCCATTTTTTTTATAAATACGTTTAGGAAACGATATTTATTGGGGTAAGCCAGCTAAAACTTAAAATCTAGTTATATTAATGTTTTTTTGCATTAAAGTTTAAGATACTTCGAACAGTCTATACCTTTTAAAATAATTTTGCATCATCACTTCAGGATATCTTCAACACTAAGATTTAATATGATCGTGAATGCTGGTTTTAATTATATTAAAAGATAATGCAGCAGTGTCACGGCAGGGCTGCAAGTAAATGAGGAAAAATGAATAAGTTACCCCGAGACAGAATCTATTTTGTTTTTAAAATCATATTAATATGTTTTGTAATAAGGCTTAAAGATATATTGGTCTCTTAAAGCTAAATTTATATTGAAACAAAATAATTGGCCAAAAGAGGAAATATGAATAAGTAACCCCGAAATAGAATCTATTTTTTTTTTAAATCATATTAATATTTTTTGTAATAAGGCTTAAAGAGAAATTGGTGTCTCAAAGATAAATTTATATTGAAGCACAATAATTCGCCAAAAGAGGAAAAATTAATAAATTACCCCTAATTGAATTTCTATTTTGTTTTAAAAATCATATTAATGCTTTTTATGTTATAGTTTAAGGATAAAATTGGGTCTTAAAGATAAATTTATATTGAAACAAAATAATTGGATAAAAGGAAAAAAATTATTAAGTTACCCCTAATTTAATTTCTATTTTGTTTTAAAAATCATATTAATGCTTTTCATGTCATAGTTTAAGGAAAAGTTGTCTTAAAGATAAATTTATATTGAAACACAATAATTGGCTAAAAGAGGAAAAATTAATAAGTTACCCCGAAATAGAATCTATTTTGTTTTAAAAATCATATTAATATTTTTTGTAATAAGGCTTAAAGAGAAATTGGTGTCTTAAAGATAAATTTATATTAAAAAAAATAATTGGATAAAAGAGGAAAAATTAATAAGTTACCCCTAATTTAATTTCTATTTTGTTTTAAAAATCATATTAATGTTTTTCAAGTTATAGTTTAAGGATAAAATTACGTATTATGATGAAAATTTGTTTTTGTATTAAACTTAGTTTATCTTATTCGATTTTTTGTTTAAAAGATCGCCCACCAGTTGTCAAATTGGCTTCGTTTCACCACGAGAAGCTCTAATAGAAAAACTATTGGCATTGCATTTTTTTGACTCGGTACCATAAATGTATTTGTTTATGTTTAATAGCTTTGTCTATTATGTCGTATTTAGAGACCTTGTCGGTCTACCAGGAGTTGGTAAGTAAAGCGGTGGTGGTGGCGCTGTGGAGGTGGTTGGTGTGTTGGATGCTTGGTTGTAGCCCTCATATCGGTTACGTGGTGTCGATGGGATGTGCTCCGAGAAGTCATAGCCCTCATCTCACCATGTGCTGTTGATGGGATGAGCTCCTAAAAGTCTATACTAAGACGATTGTTGGTGATGATGCTTTTTTTGTGTGGTCGTTGTGCTCGTATGTATTTTGCTATTGGGGCTTTGCATGCATCAGTTTGTGTGTGTGATAATAGGGGGTTTATGGGCGAATAGTCGGAGTGGGCATTTGTGTGCGCTTTGGGTCGTATTTAGAGACCTTGTCGGTCTACCAGGAGCTGGTAAGTAAATCGCTGGTTGTGAGGGTGTTTGGGTGGTTGTGGTGCTTCACCACCAATCGTCTAAGTTTCGACGCTTGGTTGTAGCCCTCATTTCGGTTACGTGGTGTTGACGGGATGAGCTCCTAGAAGTCGTAGCCCTCATCTCACCATGTGCTGTTGATGGGATGAGCTCCTAAAAGTCTATACTGTACTTAGACGATTGGTGGTGATGTGGTGTATTTTTGTGTATGGTGGTTGTGCTCGTATATATTTTGCTATTGGGGCTTTGCATGCATGAATCAGTTTATATATATATATATATATATATATATATATATATATATATTTATATATGTAAAAATGAACCATAAATAATTCCCATATTCCTATACTATCTTATTCTTCATGTAATTCTTGTATTCATTTATATAGTTCTTGTATCCATTTTAAGAAAAAGTATCCATTTTAAAAATTCATGTGTTATATGGTTCATGTATTTATATAATCCTGAAATTCTTATATATTTAACTTTATATAATGCCTATACTCATATGTATGTACGTGTGTGTATTCATTTTTACATAAGGACCAAAATCGCCCAACGCGAGTTTGGATAAAATTTTTGATTTGCTTTCTACTTTGCCAAATAATTGGTGACCTGTTGTTTTTTTAAAATCTCATAATCATTTTTTTAGATTTCGCTTAATAAGGAATCGTGCTTAAGCTTTGCAATGTTCATATTTTGTATACATTCCTTTCGTTATAAAAGATGAGATCATGTCTTGCCGAAGCATTAAAATTGTACATCTTAAACCTTAAAATTTTACTCATATGCATATTTTAGTGTAAAGATGCATAGTCCGATTTCCACTTTTAGTTAACTTGGCAGATCATGATAACATCAGATCTGAAAAGTCGCGGTTTAAGTAAAAATATGGTTTCGTCTTCAAATATTTTGTTTACTCGTTCAAGCTTTACCACAGCTAAAAATTTACTTATTTTCGAATATTGTGCAAAAATAATACAGCCTTTTTAGCATTTAATAATAATGTTAGCAGTTTTTGGGTATATAAACCCACTAAAATCTTCCATTGTCATTCAGAAGCTAATTCAGAGGCTGAGCACTACCTGTACATTTTAGCAGTAAATTTACAGTTGAAGATAGTTTTTATCTTATCCTTCGAGCCTTGCTCTCTTCAGAAGAACTTAGTCATTAAACTTTCCGGATACGCTATAAGAAGAATCCGGAACCTTCAGCATTTTAGTAAGTCTATCAGAGTCCTCCGAGCCACTATAGAAGAACTCGGAGAGTAATATAGAAGAAAACTACTGCAAGTCACATCCGTTGCTGCCACCTAACTAGAACCCCCGTCGACTTCGAACCACCCCGGGCCATAGACGGAGGGGTTAACAACTGGCGACCCTGCCAGGATCCGAGCTCAACGGTCGACCCCATTGCCACCAAAACGAGGCCGACCCCTTCGCCGACAAACACAAGTATCCACACAAGTATCCACACAACTACCCCCAGCTCCGTATAACTTAAGGCGTAGAAATGAATAAAATTGTCCCCCTTATAATTTTCCAAATTATTTACTCTTGTAGACCTAGCATTAAAATTTCTACCGGAGTTGTTATAGAAAAACTTGCAGAAGGTAAATTTTTGAAAGGGCACTCAGACCTTTATATAAATTTGCAACCCCCTGCTAGAATTAAAATCAATCTCCTTCAATACAAACCCAATTAAAAACGTTTGAAAGTAAAGTCCAGAATTCTTTCCAAGGAAAAGATCAGATTAGTCGCGTTCTGTTAGAAAATACCCTCGAAAATATTCAAACTACAGCACGCGCCCTATCAGAAATATTAGCCTTACCATGGATACAAACTGAAACTAAAAATTCAGAAAACTTTAACCAAAGAAGTAAAAGGGGACTGATAGATATAGGAGAGAACTGTTCAAAGGTTTATTCGGATTAGCAACCGAAGAAGATATTAAAAGAATTGAACTTAAATTGAATCTCTTCGTGCGAAATCGACAATATAATGGACACATGTTAGAACAAACTATTAGGTCATTACACGAAAACAATCGCTTCCTCCACTCCCTTTCTGACAGATTCACATACCTTGAATCCATGTTAGCTCAATACAAAGAACACAAAAGATATATAGAATTAATAGAGATAATGAACCTACAGTACAAGTAACCCTAATCGATAAATACTTACAACGAATAACTACGATTCATTCCAAGGTTTTGCGTGCAACCCAGCTAGCCCATGGAAAAATCACTCTTTCCACCCTAATACCATGGGAAATACTTCAGTCCTTGATTCACACGCCCAGTCACAATTAAAATTATCACCCATATTCCCACTCAACCACACTAATTACCCTCAATTTCTAGAATACACCTGGACTGTACATGGACCACGCCCCTACACATACCTCATAATTATACCATTTTTCGATGTCCTCACTTATGACGTATATAAATTTCACCCTTTCCCAACACCCTACCAAAATAACTCTAATGTCTATCGATTGTATTTACCCACCGTACCACCTTACCTTTTCCTCACCAAAGATCTATCAGCTTATTCTATGATGTCAGATAGCGACGTCCGGCATTGCCGATTCCCGCAACCAAATAAACAACTCGTCTGCCCTCCACTCAAACCAGTTATTCTTCCAACTACTAGGTCTTGCTTTATCGATTTAATTCGTGACCGGCATGCCCCCGTATGTTCATTTAAAAAATTTCATTCCCCTAAAACCATCCAACTATGAATTGGACCAGACATCTGGGTTTCCTTCGCGAACAGGACTGCCGCTACTCTCGAGTGTCCATCGAATTATTCCCTCATTACAATCCCTATGGTTATTCGGCTACCAATTGGTTGCTCCTTGCGTTCAAAAGCCCTCCAAATATACAACCCGTATAAGGTTACCCTTAATAACTCATACCCATTCCCGTCGCAAATTAAATTTAAACCCGTCATAGAGATCTTAAATCTCTCCATAAAACCTGTAACCATCCTACCCGAACTACATGCCCCTGAATGGAATGATCAATTGAGCCGGTTTAAAATTTCGGATGAAAAAAATAACCTCTTAAATACTACAACCGGTAACCATTTTCTCAACATCTGCCGTTAGTATCATTATTATATGTGCTATTATCCTCGGTATATTTTGGTGAAAAGATCATTCTGGGAACAAAAAACCAAGTGACACGGAACAGGAAACTATTTATGCACGACCAAGAGTGCGTACCCAGACCACGTGAACTAGACTTAACCACCCGACTTACGTTGTATATATAAACTCTGTATTATAAAACCATAGTTATCATCTAGTTAGCATTAGTTAGGATGTTACATTATTATATTAATATCATTCTAGAGGAGAGCCCTGTAAAAATGAACCATAAATAATTCCCATATTCCTATACTATCTTATTCTTCATGTAATTCTTGTATTCATTTATATAGTTCTTGTATCCATTTAAGAAAAAGTATCCATTTTTAAAATTCATGTGTTATATGGTTCATGTATTTATATAATCCTGTATATTCTTATATATTTAACTTTATATAATGCCTATACTCATATGTATGTACGTGTGTGTATTCATTTTTACATAAGGACCAAAATCGCCCAACGCGAGTTTGGATAAAATTTTGATTTGCTTTCTACTTTGCCAAATAATTGGTGACCTGTTGTTTTTTTAAAATCTCATAATCATTTTTTTAGATTTCGCTTAATAAGGAATCGTGCTTAAGCTTTGCAATGTTCATTTTGTATACATTCCTTTCGTTATAAAAGATGAGATCATGTCTTGCCTAAGCATTAAAATTGTACATCTTAAACCTTAAAATTTTACTCATATGCATATTTTAGTGTAAAGATGCATAGTCCGATTTCCACTTTTAGTTAACTTGGCAGATCATGATAACATCAGATCTGAAAAGTCGCGGTTTAAGATAAAAATATGGTTTCGTCTTCAAATATTTTGTTTACTCGTTCAAGCCTTACCACAGCTAAAAATTTACTTATTTTCGAATATTGTGCAAAAATAATACAGCCTTTTAGCATTTAATAATAATGATGTAGCAGTTTTTGGGTACATAAACCCACTAAATCTTCATTGTCATTCAGAAGCTAATTCAGAGGCTGAGCACTACCTGTACATTTTAGCAGTAAATTTACAGTTGAAGATAGTTTTTATCTTATCCTTCGAGCCTTGCTCTCTTCAGAAGAACTTAGTCATTAAACTTTCCGGATACGCTATAAGAAGAATCCGGAACCTTCAGCATTTAGTAAGTCTATCAGAGTCCTCCGAGCCACTATAGAAGAACTCGGAGAGTAATATAGAAGAAAACTACTGCAAGTCACACATCCGTTGCTGCCACCTAACTAGAACCCCGTCGATCGAACCACCCCGGGCCATAGACGGAGGGGTTAACATATATATATATATATATATATATATATAATATTATATATATATAAGAAGCCTTCTAAGCCAACTGACGGATAAGCGAACTTGCTGATAGGAATATGTATAATATATATATATATATATATATGTGTGTGTGTGTGTGTTAATATGGGCTTTATGGGCGTACAGTCGGTGAGTGTGTGTGCGCTTTTAATTCGTTCGAAGGTTATTAGTATATACAAGCCATTTACGCCTTCTAAGAAACCTTCTAAGCCAACTGGCTAATTAAGCCAGAATATATGCTTTAATTAAATAAATAGTCAATCTGGCAACTCAGCCAGTTAAGCCAACTGGCTGATTAGGAACATATTAAGACAACGCCCGCTCGGCTGAAGTCTTAGTATGCGCTTGGCTCTGGCCATGCGAACACCTCTCTTCCTCTCTCTACTTCTCCTCTCTTTCTCTTGGGGGATAACTCCGCCTCCAAGTTCCATAACCCTTGTTGCTCTTGCAACATTCACCCTCCCCCTTTGTTGCATAACACCTTGCAACATTCCCCCCTTTGTTGCATAACTTATGCAACATTGATCATCATTTCCAATTGCATTGCACTCTCTTCTTTTGCGCCCATGCTACTCCCGTGACTGTTTTATTTCTCATTTACATCATGTAAAAAAATTTATTTGTTCTATTAATGAAGGATACATTTTACTTCAAGAGCTTGTATGTATGTGACCTTATTTTTTTTGTATTAATAGTTTTCTGTTTAAGCTTTTCATGACATTAATTATGTTAATGTTGTGAATTAGTGTACAACGTACTCGCTAGCATGCTGAGCATCTTGATGTCTGCTATGTGATTGTATAGGTTGTCAAATTGCGTACATATATCTTTTGTCGAACACTATGCTTCATCTTGTGCGGAACGTTCTTCTACACAAGCGTCGTTCTTTACATTAATTATACTTTGTGTTGTTTGCAGTTAAAATGTATATATAGGTACGGCATGCGAAGGTGCCCCCTCAGGCATTGGTTTCTGCTCGTGTGTAGGAGATTACGACATTTGATTAATCGAGGACCATGGTGTAGTGGATAGCATATCTGACCGGCAATCAGAAGATCCCTGGTTCGATTCCCGGGTGGTAACCTCATTTTTCATTTGTTCGTTCTTCCTCCTCATCTTGTGCGGAACGTTCTTCTACACAAGCGTCGTTCTTTACATTAATTATACTGTGTTGTTTGCAGTTAAAATATATATATATATATATATATATATATATATATATATAATATATATATATATATATATTGTTATGTATGGGAATAATGAAATAAGGTTTAATTAATTACTTGTTATTAATTAAATCACAAATGGATTGATCATGCAAGCAGAGTGAATTGTATGTATAATTATTCATATAAATGTATGTACATATGAATAAGTTTGTATAAATACCAACCAGAATCAAACTGAAAGCGAAGCAAATAAAGAACGCTTTGTTCGTCAAGATGGCGAGACATTGTCATATAGTTCGAGTGAAAAGAAGCAATTTGGAAATTCTTAAATACATGAATTAAAGCACATGCATGTTAAAATACCCATGTAATTTAGGGGAAAAGTCATGAATTTAATTGTCTATTTAATTCTGAATAAGTTCGGATAAAAATACCCTATAAAGATTACCCAAAAACTAAGAAAACAAATAATGTATAATTACATAAAATAAAACATGTGATCACCATTCCTTCGAGCGTCCCGAGTTTCACTCAAAAGAAAGAAAAATGCGTTATAAAAGTTAACGTTCATTTGCGTATAAAATGGAAAGACCATTAAAATTAAATTGTTACATTATTAACAAGTTCAATTGGCATATACAAATTACACCTTCTAAAAAGCTAGTAATTCGTAAAATAATATTAATTAAAAATAAGAAATTATATAAAAATAATTCTCGTGCCTGGCAACTACGCAAAATCATAGTGCTCAAAGAGGGTAGGATACAAATAAAAACGGTTAGTGCACCTCAGGCCGTAAAAGAATAAAGGTCATTCTCACGAAACCTGTGTTAAATTTAAATGGGAACATTTGATTTAATTCCCCCTGTTAGAAACAAAACTAGTTCTTAATGAAAGTTTGCTCGAATATAAATTTATACGAATTGTGCTGTCGGGATAAATTAAAATCGTGTGGCACGTAAAAATGAAATCGTTATTCTCAAATTGAGTAAAAAACTTGCCAAGTAAAAAGTGAACTAAAGTTCACGTCTGTTTAAAAGACTTCCAAGAATAGTCTGTCCTCCAAATTCAAAAGGAAGAAAACGGACTTAGCCTAAATAAGACGTAAAAATCGTCTCTCCTTAAAATTCATCGTAGAAAACGCGAGACTCACAAAAAGTTCTTTTGCGGTGAATATACAGGGTGTCCCCAAAAAAACTATATACTCTTTATAGCATCATATATTTTATAATTTTAAAAAAACCCAAACAATATATTGTTATAGCAATTGCCAATGAAAGGTAAATTAGTAATCTAAGTGATCAAAATGTTATAGCGAGTTGTTTGCATATAAAATTTAATTAACTACGCCAAGTGCTCAAAATGTTCTTCGGCGGCATGAATGCACTTTTGAATGCGTCGACTAAGCCTGGCTTTGTTTTATCAAAGGCCTTGTAATGGCGAAGCCTATGGACCGAACGTAGTCTAGTCACTCACTAGCTTGCTTCGGACTTAGCCTACGCACTCATTCCACGATACAAACTCTACAGCATTCAACTTTATTCAGTTCAGCAAAAGAACCCATGTTGCGTAAACGTTTGACAATGGAGCAACGAAAACGTGTTCTGAAATGGTACTGGAAATTTGAGAATGTGTCCGAAGTCCAGCGGCAATGGATCCGGGAATTTGGTACAAAGCCACCGACACGTCTCGCCATTACAAGCATCCGTGACAAGTTTGAGGCAGAGGGATCTGCTCAAGATATGCACAAGCGAAGATCTGGACGACGCAAATCAAGTGCGAGTGATGAAAACCGTTTTAGTGTTGCAAAAATTTAATCGATCACCACAGAAATCAGTTTAGGCAATGCGCCCGTGAGACCGGAATCAGCAAATCAGTTGTTCACCGGATTTAAAGTCGGCAAAATGGAAAAGCTACATTCCAAGTCTGTTACACGCCATGACTGAAGATGACCCTGATCGCAGACTCGAATTTTGTGAATGGTTTCAGTCAATGGAAGCGAAGACGTACAGTTTGCCAACAAAATCGTGTGGTCTGATGAAGCTACCTTCAAGCTGAATGGCACAGTAAATCGACACAACTGCAGGTACTGGTCACTTGATAATCCACACGTTTATGCGGACAAACATGTTAATTTACCAGGATTAACAGCATGGTGTGGTTTATCATCCAGGGGTTTGGTTGGACCATTTTTCTTTAATGGGACAGTTACCGGTGCCGCATATCTCGACATGCTGCGGACAGAAATTATACCTGCAGTTCGGAAGTTGTTTGGAAACGACGACTTTTACTTTCAACAAGATGGAGCCCCCCCCTCATTATCATTGTGATGTCAGAAGGTACCTCGATGAAACGTTGCCTAACCGTTGGATAGGACGAAGAGGAAGCGTTGAGTATCCTCCACGTTCACCGGACTTGACTCCACTTGATTTTTACTTGTGGGGCTACCTGAAGGATGCAGTTTATGGTACAAGACCTGCAACACTCGAACACCTTAAGGATGCAATTAGGGAAAAGTGCGGACCATCACAGCATCCACATTAGTCCATGTCTGCGAATCAGTTAGTCGACGCATTCAAAAGTGCATTCATGCTGTCGGAGAACATTTTGAGCACTTGGCGTAGTTAATTAAATTTTATATGCAAACAACTCGCTATAAACATTTTGATCACTTAGATTACTAATTTACCTTTCATTGGCAATTGCTATAACAATATATTGTTTGGGTTTTTTAAATTCTAAAATATATGATGCTATAAAGAGTATATAGTTTTTTTTGGGCATCCTAATATATATTATATATATATATATATATATATATATATATATATATATATTATATATATATATTATATATACATATATATATACACACACAGGGTGTTTATAAAGTCCCTATCTATTTCAGTGAAAACGTAGCAAAAAGGGTAAAATTCAATAACAATATAATAGAAGGCATACATTTAATGAATACTTAAGCATATGATTCTACATGAGCACCATCAGTATCTCTACAGAGTTCGAATCTGTCAGCAGCATTGCGGAACACATTTTGGAGTATGACAGGGGTTATTTTTGCACTGCTGTTACGATACGAGCACTTAAATATCCAGCTTCATTCAGATGGCATTTTAAACACCGTCGTCTTTCAACAAGATGGGGCACCTTGTCATTACGCAAACATTGTTCGGGAGTACCTAAATGAACGATTTCCAAATCGGTGGATCGGACATGGAGGCAATAGCCCCTGGGCGGCTCGATCTCCTGACCTAACGCCCTTGGATTTCTTTGCATGGGGTTTTATCAAATCAAACGTCTATCAAACGAGGGTTACAGATCTGCAAGATTTACCTGCTCGTATCGTAACAGCAGTTATAAAAATAACCCCTGTCATGCTCCAAAATGTGTTGCGCAATGCTACTGACAGATTCAAACTCTGTAGAGATACTGATGATGCTCATGTAAATCATATGCTTAAGTATTCATTAAATGTATGCCTTCTATTATATTGTTATTGAATTTTACCCTCTTTTTGCTACGTTTTCACTGAAATAGATAGGGACTTTAAAAACACCCTGTAGTAAGAAAGAGAAAGTATATACGTACGTAATTACCAGAAATTAAACCCACACACAAAAGGGGATTACATCTGCAAGATAAGTATCTGACAATTTGTAATTATTGAAATTATGCATTCATTTTTATTCTCTTATTTTATACATTATACCATTTTATTTAATTGTCTCAAATGTCTTTTCTTTAAAGGAAGTAATTTGTGTTAAAGTTCATATACCTAACCAGATAGGATTCAAGCAATTCTCTAAAATTGTATTTTGTACAAAATACGGTCAAAAGGCTGAGTAGAGAACCAACCTTTGTTCTAAAAGATAAGCCAATTAAAATTGTAGTATGTATGCAATTATTCATTTTAAATGATCTGACATATTACCAAACGGCTGTATTCAGTTAAATAACTACCTATTGTAGATTAAAATTTTCTATCAATCAGTCAAATTTAGTGTTTATGCATTTTACTTAATTGACTTATGAATAAGTGTCATTTTTTTTCAGGGTAATTGATTCCATGCCAAACATTTGGCTAACAGTCATATCTTGACTCATTATGTTAATTCTAAATATCAAATTCTTGAAGTAAGAATCAATGTCTCAAGTGTCATTTCTAAAAACAAATATTGAACAAATTCATTGTTATACAGTAATTGGTTTGATAAGGTCTGTGACGAATATATTATTTTTGTAAAAGGTTTATGAGTATTCCCCTACACTTATTAACAGAGAAATACGAACATACTGTATATATAACAATGGGTAAAAACGTTTGACGTGGTTTAAGTGACAGCAGGTTTAAAATAAAGGTATAATTACTACCATTAATACCAATAAATACACAAAGTATAAAGAAATAAACCACCTCATTTTACGTTACAATATATATATATATATATATATATATATCGGTGGTGTAGTGGTTAGCGTCGCTGACTACGAATCCATCGGCCCCGGGTTCGAGAACCCGACGGTAGCCGGCGCGCAGCAAAACCAGCTGTTCATCCTTCCACACAATAAAAAAAGTGGTTGGTAGATAAATGGGTACCCTAGGTGGACTAGTGGTTAAGACGCTGGGCTGCTGATGGGGCGTGGTTCGGATTCCACGTTAAACTGTAGGTCTAAGGTGGAGAGAAAAGCTTGACCTTCGTCAGAATGAACAATTCGGGCGGAAGCTAACCAAAAGTGTGTGTGTATATATACATACTGTGTATATATACAAGAAACACTTCTTCCGTGCCATGCCCATTCTTTTTTTTTGCCTATCCCCTTGGAATTAACAATATATATATATATATATTATTTGTGTGTTTAGTCCCATATGTAGAGATAGAGAAGGATATATATAATATATATTATATATATGTATATATATATATTGTATATATATATATATATATATATATATATATATATACTGTATATATATATATAGAGAGAGAGAGAGAGAGAGAAAATATCTCTGGCGAGCTTTATTTAATGATATATAAAATACAGTATGCTTTATTCCCGTGGCTGTATTTTCTGGCTACTTACTCTCTAAAGAACTGCCTGACAGCCGATTATGCCATACGAGTGGCTGGATTCTATGCCAAATGGCTGTGCTCCTAAGGATTTTATGCATTTGTAAGATTGTGTGTATGTGTGTATGTGTGTGTGTTTGTGTATTTAAGTCGACTGGCTGTGTTCTCTGGCTGCTTACCCTCTAAAGAAACTGCCTGACAACCGATTACGCCACACGAGTGGGTGGCTTCTATGCCAAATGGCTGTGCTCCTAAGGCCGACGGGTATGGCTAGTGAAGAATTGGAAATGCTTCGAGACGCCGCAGTGAAAGGATCTCATCCTCTCTTTCATTCTTGTGTTTTATTATCCTTGTTAGGTTAGGTTAGGTTACACACTCCCTCTTTGAAGAGTGTAGCCTCCGACTCCTTCATGCTTAACCCCGACTCTCCTCCCTTGTTAGGTTAGGTTACTAACTCCCCTCCATACAAACCCCCCCCTCTCTCCTTCATGCATAACTCCCTCCCCTTGTTGCATAACCCGCACATCTTGTTGCATGCAATATTGTAATGGCACGTCGCAATGTTGCAATTATTGATCGTGTTGATTTCAAGTGATTTGTATTCTTTGCCATCATCCTACTGGGCTCACTATAAAGCAGCCATAAGACAATGTAAACAGAACAAGACCCCATTCGAGCTTGAAAAGCCTGTGAGACTAATTTAAAATAATAGCATGGACGGCTGGTGGGTGTGCGACGGTGCGACGTATGTTCCCGCACAGGGCGGGGAAATTTTCTGGAAATTTCTGGAAATAGTTAAGTTGTGGAGAATGAAGTACTCAGACATCTTCAACAGCGTGGGGAGAGTTAACCTTAATGTATGCTGTAATGAACGATATTAGGTAGAGCTATTGAAAATAAGAGACTTCAGTGCCCGAAATTAAGGTCTGATTAAAAAACTAAAGACAGGTGTCTCACTAGGGATAGGTGACCCGTCGAATGAGCATTTAACGTATGCTAATAATGTGATCAGTCTTCATATCTCATACTGTTCTCATCCATGCTTGCTCACAGTTATACTCTTGCAGAGTTTATGAGGTTTATAGTGACTTTCTATCCTGCTATAGCTACAGGCCTATTGCTGTTGCCTCTTGCTTCTCAAAATTACTTGAGAAATTTTTGCTACACCAACTAAATGATTATTTGTGAACGTCTCCTAATCAGCATGGTTTTAAAAGATCTCATTCAAATGACTTGTGTATTTATGCTTTGAAGGAAATTGTATTTAGATATACTGTTAATAATTCAACTATTTACTGCTGTTTTTTTGGGGATAAGCAAAGCATATGATAGAGTAAATTACAATATTCTATTTAAAAAATTAGAAGACGAATGCTCCACCAAATATTTAAAATTTATTGAAATTTTGGTATTCACACCAGTTGTTTGCTGTAAGATAGGGCAATGTATTGTTTGAATGTTTTGGTTCCTCATGCGGAATTAGACAAGGCTCCTTACTCTCTCTCTCCGCTGTTTAATATATACAAGTATATTACTGGTGTGACGATTCATCGCATTGGCATCGGCAGAATCGGCCACTTTTTGCGCATCGGCCAAATTTAGCCGATTCTCTTATCGATTATTTGAAATTTTAAAATTTTTATTACAAAACAAAATCTATATTTAAAGAAAATTTGACATACAAAAACTACTTATGCCATCTATACAGTACATTTCAAAGTGTAATTATATAAAAATACTTTACATTCACGAAAAAGACAAAGCGTAATAAGTTAAGTTGCCCATAAATTTACATTTTCTCTAAGAAGCTAATCTCTAAATATTATAATCTCTAAATATTAAATATTGTAATTTCCTACTCTATATTAATAATATTTCCATATTAAGTTGTACTCTTTATAATTTATATATTAAACCATCTTATGACGTTGACTTTATTTTAAGTTTTTTAATAATTTTATACATTCAAATTGTATATCCATTTTTTTTATTCAAATTGGCCACCAGGAACTTGAAATTTTATGAAGATTTTTTAATTTTTTACATTGTTAAAGATAACATTGTTCAACATAAGGAAAAACAATTACTTTAAATATATATTGGAGTTCAATTTATGAAACTAAAATAAAATAATTTTATCTTTTTACTGGGTAATAAAACTATTTAACATCATTTTAGCTACAGTATAAGAGTAATACAGGGTGTCCATAAATTATTCACCCCATTATAAGCTTTAATAAATTCGTTATTATAGGAGCTATCTTAAAACGGTTTGCGACAATTAATAACACAACTCAAGAAATTTTTGTTTTAATTCAGTAAACCTCCACGTGAGCCACATTGGTAGCACGCAGAACGTCAAGGCGATAGATGATTTCGTTCCAAACATTAAGAAGCATGTCTTGCGTGATGGAAGCTAATGTATCTTCAATCCGGTGTCTTAATTCTGTGAAGTTATTAACCTTCTTTGCATACACTCTGTCCTTTGTGTAGCCCCAGACAGATGGAATGTCGCTTCATCACTGAAAACGACATTGTTCAAAAAATGCTCATCTTCATCAATACGGTCAAGAATATCAACAGCAAATTGTACCCGTTTGGGTTTGTCATTTGGTAGAAGTTTCTGCAAGGTTTGCAATTTGTAGGCATAAAGTTTCAACCTCTTGTGAACCACTTTATGCACTGTTGAACGGGGTATTTGCAGTTCTCGGCTTGCTCGGCGGATGGATTTTGTAGGACTTCGGATAAACGCCTCCTGAATTCCTGCTATCTTATCTTCAGACACACTAGGCCTATCAGCTCCTTTCTGATGTAGCACACTGCCAGTTTCTTGAAATTGTTTCAGCCATCGCTTGAGTGATTGCTTTGTTGGTGGAGTTTTCTGATATTCCTCCCGAAAACGTCTCTGTACAGTAATTGGAGATTTGGTTTCCCACATCCACAGCACACACATTGCTTTCTCCTTCACTGTCTCCATTGTGCCCCTAGTGGATGTTCTGCGAAACAAAGAAAAAAATTTCTTGAGTTGTGTTATTAACTGCCGCAAACCGTTTTAAGATAGCTCCTATAATAACGAATTTATTAAGGCTTATAATGGGGTGAATAATTTATGGACATCCTATAAATTCTGTTGCCATATATTGTGGAGTGAGCTAAGGAAAAGCATTTTAACAAATTTGAAATGTGAGAATGTGAAAATTTTTAATTTTCACATTAGATTAGTAAAAATTATGAAGGGAATTGATTTTTTAAAAATATAGGTAAAGAATCGGCATCGGCAGTTTTTCATGGAATCTGCATCAGCTAATTTTTGGAATCAGTACATCACTAATATATATATTGATGGATTAATTGCTTCTCGTAATGAGGCAAGAGTGGAATGCTATATAGGTAAGATGAGGATAAATAACTTGGTCTATGCCGATGATATGGTGTTAATTAGTCCTTCGGTGAAAGGTCTGGGTCGTCTTATAAAAAGCTCAAACCTAACAGATAATATTATTTTCAAAATGAGAAATGAACCAATGGGTCAGGTACAAGAATTTACGTATCTGGGTCAAACTATCAACAGCAACTTTAGTGACGGCTCAGACATAAGGAAACAATATCGAAGTTACTGTGCTGAGGCAAATATGATTATAAGGACTTCAAAGTTTGTACAAGCGAAGTTAAAGACAACCTTTTTCGTACTTTCTGAATTATTTATGTGTTAATTATATAAAAAGGATTTTGTAGAACCTTGAATTTGCTTTAAAAGAGATTCCATAGACTGTTGTGGAAGTTACTTCCAAGATGCTCAGCCTCTCAAGTGTTCGTCAACCGCAACATTTTGGGCCTCTTTGAGGTAACAAGATGTGCTCAATCGAGTCTAATGCGAAGAATTAAAAACTCAGACAATCCAACTGTCCAAGCTATTCATCAGTTCTACCTTATTTCTCCTAGATTGTGGACCCCTTGGTATGGAAGTATTTGTCTGTAGCTCCACTTAACTCCCGTATTAGCTATTCTATTACATGTACTTTTTATTTTTATGAAGGTGTTATTACTAATTTTATTATTTCTCTTCTCTTTACATGTATTATTGTTATTTCTTTATTACCGTTATCCTTTTTTTTCTTGTTTTTAATTTTTTGTTTAATTAATTATATCGTTCATTATCTTGATGGATACTTCACCTTTTTTTTTTAGGTAGGAGGATCTGTCTCCTGCTAATATACATTATTTTTGTCATTATCATTATCATTATCATCATTATCATTACCATGTATATGTTGGTATTGCCACTACGTGTACTTTTTACTTTTATTAACTTTTTTCTTCTTTTTGTAGTGTTATCAGTGGGTATTTTTTATTATTACTTGTTTCAGAACGTCTTACTTTTTTTTCTCATCTAGTCAAAATATTTATTTTTTTAAATTTATTATTGTTTGGTTTATCTTTGCATTTATTACCCTCAAGAATATTGTATTATTTTATGGGATTTATATCTTGCAAATAAAGCTTACCATTATCATCATCATCATAATACTCGTATATATACTGTATATATACACATATATATACAGTGCCGCTTGCTATAAATTTCCTCCAACTTTTACCATTTATTACCCCATCCCAATCTAAAAATAGATCGTCCTTCCTATTCCTAAAATTTTGTCACGGAACCCCCCCCCCCCCCCCCCCCCCCCCCCCCCCCCCCCCAAAAAAAAATTAAATCTGACAAAATAAAAACATGAAATTTTCTTCGGCATTTTGAAAATAAATGTACCGGAACATCATTCCGCCAGAGAAAGTCCCTATATACAGTGTGTGTATATATATATATATATATATATATATACATACACAGTGTATATATAGGCCTATATATATTTATATATATAGGCCTTTTATATATATATATAAAATACTTTGAAAATTTAACGATAAACAACGTTAGTTCCATAGCTGAAATTAAGTGTAAAACTAATATGAATACGACATCATTGGGTTCACACTACCCCTTAAATTATAACATTCGATGTGTGCAAGGGCGCATTTACAGTGTGCAGGGCCTTGGGCAAACTATTTCTCGGGATGTATTATTTTAGTGTGTTAATGAATGACAATATTTTGTAATGCACATAACAGATATATTCTTTTAACACACACAAAACACACATGCGGAAGCCATTCGGCTTATTAATGTGATATTAAAGACTATAACTTAACTATGTACACATACAGTGTATGCAGCTACACTAGTAGGATATACAGTTGTAATGCACTTAATAAACATCTACACAGTTATTGTAATGCACTTAATAAACAGCTACACAGTTGTAATGCACTTAATAAACAGCTAAACTGTACAGCTTACTGGACTGTAGATAGAGTGTAGATTTGTAATGAATATTACATAGGACGCTTCCTGGCTTTTTGTTTGGAAAACTGCGTGATTGTGTCCTCGAAACTCACCGACTGCATCACCTCATGCTCTATACTCAACAGCGCCAGGGACGAAAAGCGCTCCTGGTCCATTGTGGAGCGAAGGTAATTTTTGATCAGTTTGAGTTTCGAGAATGAACGTTCACCAGAACAGTTCGTGACAAACATATACAGGTATATTCTCATTGCTTTTTCCATGTTTGAGAATGTTCCTTTCAGTTCGTTTGTGTTCATATACCGATAAAATCTGTTAAACATGTCTTCACGTTCCGTCTGGGATTCTGTTTCACTTTCGGTGAGTTTCATTAGGGCAGCGAACTGCACAACTTCTGTTACCAGCTCTTTCTCCAGATCAGCCGGATAGCATTCTACTAGATGTTCAGCTGACCGTCGAAGACTGTCGATGTCCAGGACTAGAAGGAAATACAAAAATCCAAATCTTTTCTGCAGGACAGCGTACGCTTCTAGACGAGTGTTCAGAGTGGTACACAGTTTATCAATTATCGGTAGAAATGCAGTGGTCCGAAATGAATCTCTTGGTGTCAGGTTCGTATCTTCGGCAGTTCCGATTTCGTCATGATGGCGCTTTCTCTTCTTTGTGCGTTGAGTCGATTCCTTGTATACTCGATGACCACACTTTCCGATGCCCTGGTCCTCTAATTCGTCAAATCTTGATCTGAGATCTTCAACAAATTGCAGTAGTGATTTCAGCAAGAGGGTGGTTGAGTCTCATGACATTCCTTGTTTTTGCAGAGATGCATTCGTTTTTAGAAATCGTTCGAGAACAGTGTTCCATAAAGCCAATAAAATGGCTGTTTCGAGTTGTTGAAGCTGTTTAGACAATCCCCTGGCTTCGATCGCAGTTTGGCTGGTATCTGCTGCTAGCTCATCCAGTACCACGATATTCTCGGCGTAGCTTTCGGTTAAAAATTGGACGGCACCTGATCTGGCTGACCAGCGGGTATCGGAGAGACCTTTGTCGACCTGTAGTTTCTCACTACGGGAACTACTATCGAGAACCTCTACATGTCGACGCCATCGGTATGTCGAGGAGACGAGAAACGTGTAGACATTCTGAATGAGCATAAACAATTCAACGGCTGCTGTGCAACTTTCCACTGCTGATTTACCCACAAGATTTAGTGAGTGGCACATGCATGGCACAAACTCAGCATACGGAGATTTTGAGTTGATGTGGCTCTTTACGCCGTTGTATTTCCCTGCCATATTGCTTGCGTTATCATAAGACTGTCCTCTGCAGTCTCCAATTCGAATGCCATGCGTCTCCAGAAAGTTGAGGACCATGTCGTCGATTCCTTTCCAAATCGCTCGACGGACCCAGACTTAACCACATATCGGACGGTGAAGCACAGTTGATCGGTGTGGGAAACATCAGGGGTAGAGTCGACGGATAGAGAGTAGTATTTTGACTGCTGGAATTCTCGGATAATCGTCTGAAGTACTATATCGGCCATCAACAGTATGAGTTCCTCGCAAATGAAATGAGAGAGATACGAGGTGTGTCCGCTACCTTTGGTGGCATGTTCGCTTATATGCACAGATAGAAAACTGTCATACTTACTTAGTTCCAAAATTCCGTAATAGTTGCCGTTGTTTGGTGAACCGAAACGGGAGTCGTGTCCACGAATTGCTAGACCTCGTGACGTGATATACTTGATAAAGTCGACACGGCGCAGAAAAACTTCCTGCCAGTAGTTGCACTCCTTTTCAAACTGGTTCACCAGTTTCGAATCAACACGGCCGGAGACAGATTTTCTAACCAACAAATATCTCATCGACTCCATATGTTGCTCACATTTTCCGTGTGCTTCGACCGATTGTTATAATGTTTTAGACCAACAAAGACCCTAGGATCCACTCATGGCTGGTCTACCTAACTGTGATTGTCTATCATGCTTCCAGTCGTTGAACCCGAGTGTGAACTTGCTGTGCGCCCTCGACATTAATTTACAGACAAAACAGTAAACACAGCCTGTGGACTCAGAATAGCACAGCCATGACACCTCAATCCTCTCATTCGTCAGGCTATGTTTCTTAACAAATAATGTCTTCGTACATCGGCGTGTTGTACCACTTTCAGTAGCTGAAGAGTTACTGAAGTCGCTGTCATAATTTCGGCAATCTGATGTTCCCCGCTCTATCCAGAACTCTCTAAAGTCATCGATCAGCACTTGTGGCCAGAAACCAATGTCATTAATTGCATGTCCTGAAGCTGGTGGGCCTGCTGAACGCACTGACGTAGACGGGTCTTCTGAAGACGCAGCTGCTGATGTATCGGAGGTAACTGTTGGGCCTGCTGAAGGGGTTTACGTAGATGAGTCTCCTGAAAATGCAGCTGCTGGGCTTGCTCAACGCATTGACGTAGACCCGTCTTCTAAAAACGCAGCTGCTGAAGTAGCGGAGGCAGCTGGTGGGCCTGCTGAAGGGGCTGACTTAGTTGCTGATGATTTAATCCAATTAGTCAGTTTCGGCACCGTCGCAAGAAATCTTCTCTGCGCTTCTTATCCTTACGCTTTTCACTACCGGGTTTATATTTCCTCCTTCGATCCCGGTCACGGCTCGTTTCCATGTTGTACGTATTACAATGCCAACAATAAGAACATAAATCATGAATCTGCAACAGAAACAACAAGAAGTAAGTTAGTAACAACATTAGAAATGAGTGACACTAACAAGAACAACAAATTAAACACTATCAAAGCGGATATTAGAATGTCTGATGCCATGCCGCCTGCCGGAAAAAGTAAAACTCGTCGCAGATGACAAATACGTGACGTTTAATTTTTTTCAATTGAAATTTGCGGGGCCCATCGGGCGCGGGGCCTTGGACATTTTCCCGGTGCGCCACCCCCTAAATGCGGCCCTGGATGTGTGAATAATATCGGTTACGCATAAACTAAATACAAATTAGGCCGTCAGCTCCCACCCACGAACGGGTCAATGGACGGGTCACCGAAACAGCCATCAGAGGTCGATTACATTGTAGTGAACATCCCGGGAAAGGACGACACCCCGGGAGAGGGAGCTGAACCCTACATTAGATCATAGTCTGTGTGTGTTATACTACTTTATGTGATTAGGTAGAGAAAAAGCACAGACTTTAGGTATAAGTTAGCCTACTAGGTTACTCTTTGGAAGGGTAGAGACAGGGTAGTCCTTATTTAGGCCCTTATCTTGGAGTTGAAATGTGAACTTGGTTTACTGACCGGTTTATTCCTAGCCTAGTCCTGGCGACTTATTAATAAATAAACTTTATTAGGTGCAAAATGAGAAATATTAGTGCAAAAAGTTCTAACTTAAGCCTAGGCCTAGCATAACAGAATTTAGTGTTGGTGCAAATTGTTTGTGCGATAAACACTTTTTTCAGATTTAGGGCCGGTATAAATACTTGTAACACAATGCAACAGTTCACAGACCCACCCAGCCTATGGTGTTTTGTCTTAGTTACAAGAACGAGGGCTGAATATTATAGGGTGGAACGAAAAAATTAAAGTAATTTTTTCAATTCTAGCATCGCAGAAAAGTTGCTTCTTCGGCATCTTAGAGTTAGAAACCCTACAAAAGTATTTTGTTCACAGACAATATCTTGAGGTGCCCCAACAGCCTTGAATTTAGTCAACACCCACCCCGCTCAGCAGAGTGCTTGACTCAGTCAAGGCCGAATGAGGCGTTGTACGTTTGTTCATGAAGATAGTGGGCGGAGCGATAGGAACAGGAATGATGTGATTGGCTTTGGGTGAGAGAGGGCGTGGTGTGTAGGGAATACCTCGCCTCTACCTCGACCTGTTGATTAGTGTTGAAGTAGTTATTACGACAGTGAGCTTGTTTCATTTTCTCTGATCTTGAATGTTGTTTTGAATAATTATGCGAACGTGTTTCATTTTCTTTTTAAGAGTAATGCAAATGCATGCCTTGTGTTTAGCTGCGATATTGTTAATTTTTATGTACAATATCTTATCTTTGTGCGACATATTCCTACAAAACAATATGGCTCAATCATTTCAGGTGAAAACAAAGAAAAACGTGAACTGTCCTGTGTTTGGGGCACCAAAGAAGCTGAATGATTGTTTTTTCGCGACTTATGAAGATGTCATAAACTTTTACGTATGGGTTAAGCACGACCTGAAGCTAAATGATGCAGCCAAGGAACCTACAGTCGGTGAAATATTAGAAGTAGTTGCAACAAAGGTGGAGCAGTTGTGGCTCAATGCTTCTATTCCTGTAGTATCGCATGTTCGAATTTTGAAGATAACACTGTGTAACACTGATTCTGTTTATATGGAATTTTTTATGTTTTTATATACATTTGTGGGCGCTGAGTCCAAATCTGGCCTTGGTTTGTGTGTATCATCAATGGTTTCAGAGATAATCCATTTTTCATGTTTTACCAGTATAATGTTATTATGGGCGCAGCAATATCAGAATAATCAGGAATTGTTGAGAACAATCCGGATGTTCGTTGACAGTTTCTTGCTCTAGAAATTGCCAGAAACTTCCACTGTGCTATATAAAGAAGAGCGCAGAGTCTGAGAAGTCAGTAAGTGTGAGCACACAAAGAAAGCAGGTTGTTTGTCTGATGGTAACCAGCACTGAGGTACTGTGTTTTTGTGCTTCTCTGTGCTGACGATTTGAGTGCTATCGATCCTTTTTTATTGCGAACATTATTTCAGTGTTGTGAATACATCTTTTTTCTGGAATCTGGAATCTGTTGCAGATTTAATAACTCTTCTCTCTATATGTGCAGGTTATGAATAATGTAGTAGAGTTTGGTAAAGAGAATGGCAACTAGAGCTTGTAAACACCCGCTGGATATATTCTGCTACGTTTGTGGGTATTACATAGGCCCCAAGCAAGTATCGCACAAGATTGTGAAAGGTACCAAGTTCTGGATCGCGTATCGGCTCTATTTTGGTATGCCTATGGGTGACCAAGATAAGCCCTGGGCACCCCATGTGATCTGTGGAAGCTGCCGCTCCACACTTGAAGGGTGGCTGCGGGGAGTACGCAAGGCAATGCACTTTGCGGTACCCAGAATATGGAGAGAACCAAAGAGCCACCACGACGATTGCTACTACTGCATGGTAGATGTTTCTAAGTACAGGAAAGTTAAAGGAAGGCAGACTCTTCAGTATCCAAGCATAGCGTCGTCCATAGCTCCTGTACCACATGGCGAAGGTCTTCCAATACCACGTCCACCAGAACAGGTATCTATCCATTACTTTACCTTCTGTATTTATAGACTGTGGGTCATTATGTGTTGATTTTTCTTAGTGCTGATGCTCTTCTACATATATAGCTATGCCTATATTTTGTTTCTTTGTTTTGCAGGTTGAAAATGAGGATGCAGCTAGCTCAACTGAGATGTCGGCTGGTGAGGACAGTCATGATGAAGAATATACAGTAACTTTCAGTACAAACCCTCACTTTCCAAATCAGAGGGAATTGGACGACTTAATTAGAGATTTGGGTTTGACGAAATCAGGGTCTGAGCTTCTGACCTCCAGACTCAAAGAGTGGAATTTGCTTGGAGAAGACTGCAAGAGCACTGTATACCGAAAGCGGCATGAAGAGTTTGCAAGGTTCTACGATGTCAATGGCTCTCTCTGTTATTGCAGCGAGGTTAATGGTCTATTCACAGCTATTGGATTAACACATATACCCTCAGAGTGGCGCCTGTTTATTGACAGTTCAACTCCGAGTTTAAAAGCTGTTCTACTCCACAATGGGAACAAATATCCATCTATACCAGCTGCACATTCTGTTCAAATGAAAGAGGACTATGAAAATGTCAAACAACTGCTCACTCAAATCAGGTATGAACAATATAACTGGGACGTGTGTGATGATTTCAAAATGATTGGTTTCCTATTAGGTTTACAAGGAGGGTTTACTAAATATTCATGTTTTCTTTGTCTGTGGGATAGAAGGGCTTCAACTGAGCACTATAAAACAGTTCAGTGGCCTCCACGTGAAGGACTGCAAAGAGGAAAGTACAATGTACTCAGGGAACCTCTTGTGAAGCCTGACATAGTTCTGCTACCACCTCTCCATATTAAGTTGGGTCTAATTAAGCAGTTTGTAACTGCGTTAGATTTTGGAGGGGAAGTTTTCCAACAGATTCGGATCACGTTCCCTAAACTCTCTGAGGCCAAAGTCAAGGCTGGCATCTTTGTAGGACCACAAGTCAAGGCGCTGTTGAATTCAAAGAACCTTGAAGCAAGATGACTCCGATCGAAAAAGAGGCTTGGTGTGCTTTCCGTGATGTGGTTCGTGGGTTTTTAGGCGACCATAAAGCACCAAACTATAAGGAGTTAGTGTCAAACTTGATTAAGTGCTATGGCAAAATGGGGTGCCGTATTTCTTTAAAATTACACTATCTGCATTCACATCTAGACTTTTCTCGTGATAACCTGGGCGATGTGAGTGAAGAACATGGCGAAAGATTCCATCAAGATATTCAAACGATGGAGAAAAGGTACCAGGGCCATTGGGATGCTTCCATGATGGGAGACTACGTATGGTCGCTGATCAGAAAGGATAAGAATGTTTATACGCGGAAGTCGCGTTCTTCAGTGCATTTTTAAGGAACGCACACTGCATAACGAGGCTTGTTATTCTCTTATCGGTCTCCTCATGATATATATTATATCCTTTGCACCATTTTGGGTTTGTCAAACAATTTTGGCTCAATAAACATTAATTTCCAATAGTGTTTTTATTTTCAGAAAATATTTATGTTAGCCTTTATATACTTTGCCATATGTAAAGTGTGATAACCTATATTTTTGAAAAGGGTGATGATAGAGCAAAACCAATATCATTGGTTGGAATCAGCGCCCCAAAATCATTAAGAAACGACAGAAAAATCACAGTAAACAGAAAATTTCTCAAATTTTGTTACCCAGTGTAATCCGAACTTACCATGACAAATACAGAACTTTTACAAACCGTTCAAAGGCAGACAGCTCAGAGAAAGTTACAAATTCAGGGTAAAACGTTTCCAAGAGGAAATGAAGAGAAAGCTCTTTGACATTTCAGCATGAAAATGTGTTGACTTTTCTTCATGTAGTTGCGAAAAATCTCACAGAGTAACAGAGAAAGAACAAATGTTTCTTCTGGACCAAAGGGCAGAAAGGGATATGGCTATGGGCTCACTTAACATCACCACTACTAAACAACTCCGGCGAAAGAGGAAAGGAAAGAAAAAGAGGCTGCTCGAGTTGTCAAGTACAAAGCAACTACAACCAGCAAAAAATTATCAGAATTGTTAAAGGACAGTTGTTCATCTACAGTACGTCTGAGTTTCAAGATGTTACAGATACTAATGAGTTTGTGCCCGTCTTATTCGTGGAAACCCGATCTTCGACATCCAAAGCAGAAACCACCTCCTCACAAATGAGACTTATTCTGCCGGCAATGACAAGAGCCTGTGACAGGAGAGGAGTGTCCCATAGATCTGCTGCAACAATTGCAAGTGCTGTTTTGCAGGATGTGGGTATAACTACAGAAAAAGATTCATCCAAAGTCATAGATAGAAGCAAAGTTAGAAGGGAGAGGAAAAGAATTCGTAGGAGCTACAACAGAAAGAAGTCGGAAAAGGCGTGCCCCTGGAAAGCCTGTATTTGAACGGGTGCAAAGACAAAACTGTCGTTCAAGAGAAGAAAGGACTGATGTATTACTGCAAAACTGTTACTGAGGAGCATTTGACACTAGTACAGGAGCCAGGATCTAAATATATTGGCCATGTATCACCTGCATCTGGTTCTGCCGAAAGCATTAAATCATCCATCATGGGCATTTTTAGAGAGAACGCCATAGATACTACAAATTTAGTAGTTGTTGCGTGCGACGAAACAGCTGTAAGTACTGGACCAAAGGTTGGAGTTATTAAACTGTTAGAACAGGATTTTGGGAAGACTTTGCAGTGGTTGGTGTGTCAGCTCCATGCAAATGAACTCCCACTACACCATTTGCTGCAACATCTAGATGGACACACTACAGGCCCTTATGGGTATTCGACTGGAAACATGTGAGAAACTTCCAGTAGTTGAGTTTAATAAGAGTGAAGCTGATGTACTTACAGTTGAAGTCACAGATCTAAGTACAGATCAAGAATATTTGCTGGAGATCTGCTGGACCGTAGCAAGCGGTAACTATCCATGACTTTGTCCAGGAGGGATCCTGATAGACTCGCACACTCAAGGTGGCTAACAACACCTAACCGACTTCTACGTTTATATGTTCGAAGTGAACATCCATCAGCAAACCTTCGAACTCTGGTAAAATATGTAATGAAAGTCTACTCCAGTGTGGTTTTTACATCAAATCTAGTCCCTCGTGCAAAAAGGAACGAAACACTTGTGGCGAACAATTCACTCCTCACGCTACATCAGCAGAGCACTAAAATGTGTCGTCGACCCTGTGATATAGAGAAATGCCTACTTTGGTCATCCATAAAAAGTTCTGTTGGGTATGATTACAGACGAGCTGAAACCTATCAAAGAAATGGGATTGCGGAGAATCCTGAAAGTGGGAGTCAAAAGATGGAAGGAATCTGTCTGTTCACAATCCCACCATTAATCTTTGAGGCAGGTGACTATACAGATCTCATCAAATGGCAGGAATGCAAAGTGACAGAACCACCTCAAACATGTGACATATCTGATCAGGTCCTTGAACGTATTGTACATATTTCCCAAGATTCCCATGTCGTCCCCAAGCTGTCAAGAGATGTGTGAAACTGGTGACTGAAGCGTCAGCTGCAGTCTGTGGTACAAGGCTGGACTCACGAAAAATAATGCCCTGTTTCGACACAAAAGCTGAATATCGGCTTTAAGCTAATTCATCAGAGTGATCAGTCATTTAGTGTCCATATGGTTGGGAGGTTGGGTTGGGCGCAGGTGGAACTCGACATGCAGCCACCTCCTCGGTGAATTCTAAGTTGTTTCAGTACAAAAGAGTTGAAACAAGCGGAGAGCTGCATCCAAAAAGCAAACAAGTATGTATTTTCCAATGTATTCCAACAGTGAAATTGCAAGGCTGCTGGGACACCTTAATATATTGTTAAAAACAAAAAGAAAATTTACAGGCTTACTTACTGTTCAAGAGACAACTTTCCCGCGCTATTAAAAAATGAAATTAAAAAATGTTTTTTTCCGTTTCATTTCACCCTGCTAGAAAACTAGTCTAGGCCTAGATCTGTATTTGGGCCCAACTTGCACTGTTCTTGGCCTAATAGTCATTTTATATATATATATATATATTATATATATATATATATATGGTGCTCAGAAGTCGCGCACCATAGGCTTTATTCAGATTTACGAGGTTTACAAGTCGAAATGGTTTATAAGTGATGTTTAATTACAATATACGAGTATGTTCATAATGTTCGAAAAATAAAATTAATTGTATGTACAGTTAATCAAAAGCTATCTTAAAATAATTAAATTGAATGAAGCTACATTAGCCAATAGTGTGGGACTTCTGAGACACCATTCATTTAATTATTTTAAGATACCTTTTTGATTAACTATACATACTATTAATTTTATTATTCGAACATTATCGAACATATATTGTAATTAAACATCACTTATAAACCATTTTGACTCGTAAACCTCGTAAATTTGAATAAAGCCTATGGTGCGTGAATTCTGAGACACCCTGAGTAGTACTACTGCAAAAAGGTAAGTTCAGTGCATTGCATTGCAACATTACAACTTGCGACATTGCAACATTGCATGCAACATGACGAGTGTTTTTAACCCATCCTCCAAAATATATATATATATATATATATATATGAACTCCAAGGGATAACGTAACCTAGCTGCTCAGGCCCACAAAAAAATATATATATGTGGGTGTGTATGCATGTATAGAAAAGTTTTTATATATATATGAATTGTATGTATGTGAACCCCCAACCTAAGCCAGCTGAAGCTCACAAAAGTACATGAAATGTATGTATGTGGATGTGTATGCATGTACCTTTGTCAGTAACACCGTATAAATAAAGACTTTTATGAGCTCCTCCCATCCCCAACACGTAATCGAGATGAGGGCTACATCAATCGTCTAAGTATAAACGTTATGACCGCCAGTATAGACATTCCGAGCCCACCCATCAGCAGCACGAGGCCGAAATGGGGCTACACCAATCGTCCAGACTTTAAGACATCTCAGCAGTAACACAGTATTACATAGCCGACTTACCTACGGCTTTTACTTACCAACCAGATCTTACTTACCAGCACCTGATAGACCAAACCCGACTGTTAGAAAATCTAGAAGAGGAAGAGCCGAGGCGATATGATGACTAAGCTGATTGATGCAGCATTGCTTGTATATATTAAGTTAAGGTGTATATATATCCATCTCATAATTGTAAGGTTAGTGAAAAATTCACTTAATTTAGAGCTAGCATTTTTGGGCTCTTGTGGCATCATTGTTTGGGCACTCTTGTGGCATAATTTTTTTTGAGGGCCCTGCGCGTCCTCCTACTCGTTTGTTGAATGCGGCACTTACAGGGTGTGGTCTTGTAGAGAGCTCTCTTGCAATTCAGTTTGGTTGTTTAGATACAAGATTGTTGCATCGTGCAATGGTGCAGCTTGTGTTGTTGTTGCAGGTTTAGAAAGAAGACCATAAATAGTGCCCCTTTTGTTTTTTATCTTAGTTTTAGGCAACTGATTGGTGCCGATAATCCAGCAGGGTCGGAGCACCTTAAACAGAAATAAAATAAAAATAAATTTATGCAACTGAGGCCTAAGATAGGCCCACATCGTGTCAGCAACCCTGAGGTAGGACCTAATAGGACCTCCAAGTCCGTAAGTTTTTAGTCTAGCTTAACTTGGGCTGTAGGTTAAACTGGCCCTTCAGAGCTTGGCCGTTCAGGGCTTAGCTGGGATTCTGAACCCAATAAAATAAAAAATAACACCGACTTACCTACGGCTTTTACTTACCAACACCTGATAGATCAAAGCCGACTTACCTACGGGTTTTACTTACCAACCAGATCTTACTTACCAACACGTGCTAGACCACCAAAGCCGACTTACCTAAGGGTTTTACTTACCAACCAGATCTTACCAACACCTGATAGACCTATATCGCCTCAAAATACGACACAGACAATAGTCAAAGCTATTAATCTTCTCATTAACGTATTAAAATACGTTTATTAGGCCATAATAGATCAGTAAGGCCTCAAAAAACGGCATAACCAATAATCAAAACTACTGAGCTTCTCGTGGCAGGAAACCACCACGAGGCCATGTGTTGTAGGCTAGGCGCTCTTTTAAACAAACACTCAAATATGGTAAACCAAATTTAAAGCAAAAACAAATTTTTTGTCTTAATATACAAATATATCTTTAAAACTTATTAGAAACAATATTAATTTAATTTTATAATAAAACTAGATTTTATTTTAGAACTTAATTTTTCGCCTTTTATCCCACATTAAAGAAGAATTATTTAAAGCAAGTTTCTGTCTTAATATATCCAAATTTATCTTTAAATTAATATTTTTTTATAATATAATTTACTTGTTAAACCAAAATTTAGTTTTAGTGGTAAATGATTTATTTATTTTCACCTTCCACCATGTGGAAGGTGAAAATAAATACAGAAAACTGTATAACGGATTTTGCGGGGGAGGGTAACATTTTTATTAATTTATATTAATTCATATTACTCACCACTTCTCTAAACTGATGAGTTTCCACAAAAATAATTAATTGACCATGCAATGCATTAAAGATTCT
This sequence comes from Bathynomus jamesi, assembly GCA_023014485.1. NCBI lineage: Eukaryota > Metazoa > Arthropoda > Malacostraca > Isopoda > Cirolanidae > Bathynomus > Bathynomus jamesi. The sequence continues at coordinate 234,780 of JAJOZX010005971.1, forward strand.
ATAATACGCCCATTTCATTTTCAGGTTAAGATTCGGTAGAACATGCATCAAACTCTATATTGATATTTATTTATACAGCGAGATAGAGCGAAAAAAAAAGAATACTTTATCCTATACTAATTTGGCGGAAATTCCTGTTTTCAAAATTATTAAATTTTGGCGCCATTATTCACTAATCAAACCATCTCGTCCCGTGACGTATGTAGTCATGTTATTATCATTAGCCAATCATTGGCTGCCCCATTGTCACGTGATACTCCCAAGCAGGTCCGGCGGCTGAAATTTGAATGCAACAATCGCTTTAGAATGGCTGTCTGTTGTGGGTGATCCCAGTCCGAGTGGGACGTCATCTAACCCTATGTTAGGTTAGAGGTACTGCTAACCTTTCCGGGCCACGAGTTCTTTATGGGGTACCCATGCCCGGTTAGGTCAACTGTATGCCCTTGACAATTGGTTAGGTTAAGTTGTGTTAGTTTCGTTAGTTTTAAAGAAAATATCACGACTGTTCTCACTGTACGCTCTTGACGATTGATTAGGTTAAGTCGTGATATTTTCGTTAAAACTAACGAAAATATCACAACTCAACCTAACCAATTGTCAAGGGCATACAGTTGACCTAACCATGCATTCACTTAACCTTTGTGGTATCCAACACCATAAGTGATTATACCTGGAAAGGTAAAGGTGGGTCATTGTCGGGACCCGGAAAGGTAAGTAGTACCAGGTTAGATTACTTTTGTCATGAAAATTACTGACGAAAATAGGTTTTTCTGGTGTATTTCATGCTATTTCAATTGATTCTGTCCTTTTTAGCCCACAATTTCTCTCTTCTTCAAAGCCCGGGGAAGGGGGGTAGCTCCATAAAAGTGCATTTGCGCTAAAAATGAAGGTCAGATTCAATTGAAATAGTATGAAAAACACCAGAAAAACCTATTTTTGTCACTAGTTTGGGTGGATGTGAGTAGTAGTGCCGCAAAATGAGAGAGGGTAATTGCAATGCAACATTGCATGCAACAGTGCAACACTGCATTCGACATTGCAACATTGCATGCAGCATGACGATGGTGTTTTTAACCCCCTCCCCCTTCCCTCCCAAAAATTATATATGTGTGCATATACATATATGTGGGATGTGTATAGAAAAACATCTTTTTTATATATGTATATGAACCCCAAGAGGTAACCTAACCGGGCTGCTCAGGCCCACATTATAGTAATGTCTAATTAAGAATCTTAATAATGTTTGTTTAATAGAGATGATAATATAATGTTTTATTAATAAAGAAAATGATAATATAATGTTTGATTAATAAAGAAAATGATAATATAATGTTTGATTAATGAAGAAGATAATAATATTTAATAAATGTGATCACGATAAATAATGATTTGTTTATAAAAAAAAATATAGAAATATGAACTAGCAACGCTGAGAATTGGCCCAAACGGGGCAAGAGAAGTACCCTTCAGTCGTGGGGGAGACTTTGGGCCAAAACCTTGGCATTTGTGTGTCAGAACGTAATTGTGAATTTAAATTATTATTTTGTGTATCTCTCCGACTTAAGGATTATTAAATTTTCCCCTAGCATTACCCCGTTTAAAAAAAGTCATTTCGGCATAAATAATAAAGTCAGTAAAAATGTTATATAAGTGTATGATTAATTCCCATTGTCCCTTCGCATTGTTAACGGTTTCCGACCACGCTACCAGGCATCATTTATAAAGTATGCGCCGAAAGCGAGTAAAGAGAGTGTAAAGATAAGTGGAAAACAGAGTAAAGTAAAGAAGTATACAAATGAAAGAAGGGGAATCACTACAACATACAATTCATATATATACATGTGAGTATGTCGGTAGCCTAAACACAAAGCTTGAGAGAAGATCCATCCTTTCGCAGCGGCTTCTCGAAGCATTTTGAATTCTTCACTTGCCTTCCTGGGTGTCTTCATCATCAGAGGCAGTTGGCTTAGACGTCAGCCATTCACCTCTCAGCAAGCAGTATAGGCGTACACAGATATTTACATACATATAATATAAACAAGCATCTCTAGGCCTCAAAAAACACACGTAAAGGTAAATTAACGCAGCCCTAACCCCCCAAAAAATTATCTATTATTATTACTGTTATCAATACTTCATTATTATTGTTACCTTAACAAACTTTTTAGAATTTTCTAAGTACGACAAATCATATTTTCACTTAGAGTAAATATCGATAAACTACACACACACACACACACACACACACACACTGTATAATTTCTAATATATATATATATACATATATACACAGTGTATATATATATATGTAAAAATTAACATTGAATAATTTAAAAATTAACATTGAATAATTCCTATATTCATATATTTTTATATTCATATAATTTTTATATTCATATATATTATATTCATATAATACTTATATTCATATGCATGTACGTTCTTATATTCATTTTTACATATAGAGTCAAAATTCGCATAACGCTGAATAATTGATGAATTATTTCTTTTTAAATTACTTAATAATTTTTTTAGGTTTAGCTTAATAATGTAACCTTGTTAAATTCTGCAATGTTCATTTTCTGTATGCATTCTCTCTTCTGTATGCATTCTCTCTTCGCTTAAATCTTAAACATTTAATTTTTGCTCATATGCATGTTTAATTGTAATTCATAATAAAATAGATATTTCAATTTCCATTTCTAGTTAACTTGGCAGATCATGATAACATCAGATCTGTCAATATACGGTTTAAAATAAAAATATGACTTCATCTTCAAATATCTTGCTTATCAGTCTAGACATTGCTACAGCTAAAATATTCATCTAAACTTTAAATATTTTGCAAAATAATTCAGCCTATCGAGAATAAAAAACAAAACAGGTCAGCATTAAATAATAATGATGTCAGTAGAATATGTAGTATATAACCGCCTAAAATTTCTCCAGTATTCATTCTGATTGTCTGATCTAACTTAGAGGCTGAGCATTACCTCTAACATTTTAGCATCTTTGTTTTCTCCTTCGAGCTTTGCTCTCTTCAGAGAACTTAGTCTTAAATAAAGAAAAATAATTTCCCAATACGTTACAAGAAGAATCGGGGAACCTTTAGAGAATTTAGTAAGCCTCACAGAATCCTTCGATCCACTACAAGAAGAAATCGGAGAGTAGTATAAGAGAAACTACTGCGATTCTCTATACGGTACCAGTTACTCCAGAGTAACAAATCCGTTGCTGCCACCTAACCAGAAACCCCGTCAACTTCGAACCTCCGAAGGCCATAGACGGAGGGGTTAACATATATATATATATGTACAGGGCAGACAAAAAATAGACAGAAAAATCTCTTCTTCCTCGCCGTCTGCAGACATCTTAGAATCATCAGGAAGCGAAAAACACACGTGGTGTTCAAGGAAACAGAAACAAAACGATGCTTGTGTTTTTCCAAAAAGTTAGCGTCTTACGAGCCTATATAAGGCAAAGCTCACTGGAATTCGCCCTGACTCCGCTCGTACTTTGTTCTCGTGAATCTACTCTCTCCACGCAGCGCCATCACAACCTCAGCCGGCCTCAGTCCCAAGTAACACTTCAACTTTTCTAGAACGAAGCAACACTTGAGTCGACTCTACAATTCCTTCCTGCAAGAAAGAACATCACTGCGGTACACGTTCCGTTGCCCTCTTCAATAGAAGTCCACCGACTGTCAACTTTCATCCTCTCGCCGGCAAGGACACCCTGACTACAGAAGCACTTTTCGAGGCCCAGATCTGGAAACCTCCTATTAAGCTACAAGCCACAAACCCATTTTGCTCGTCGCTCATCCTCCACCACAATTCGATCGGCCCGTTCAACAAGTATTTCAACAGCCCCCCCCTACCCTCTTCAAGGTCATTTTCGACGGGTGAAACGCAATACGGTCAACCTCACCTAGGCCTACAGTCTCCAAGATCATTACTACCCAAATACGGTCAACCCATGAAGTAGGTCTTCAATCTCCAGATTATTCATCATTTCGCTAAGCTACCTTCGCCTTCGTTGTTAAACAATGCAATACGGTCAACTTTGAAGCAGCTCTTCAATCTCCAGAGTATTCATCATTGCGGTAAGCTTCCGTTGCCTTCGTCTTAAGCAATTCACACGAAGCCTACACAGTGTAATCGTGCGTCCCGTTTAGGCTATATGAAAGTGTAAGCAAGGAAACGAAACCTAACACTCTCATCAAGACCACAGTAGGCCTATTCAAGTGTCGTACCAATATTGTAATTTTGTATCACCCTGTTATTGTGGTCATTCATATAATTTACTTATCGTGCATTTTATTGTTTATGTGCTCTTTTAAGCATTTCATTCTTGACGGCCTAATCCACTTATTGTACCAACAGTATGGGCATTATATCCCTTGTTTCTGTTCAATAGACTTCGTTATTTATTCTGTGTTCACTCGGCATGTCATTAGCTTACCTAAATTAGTGTTTATTATTATTATACTTACTTAACAGTTAGACTGTATAACCATTTCTTATTGCTAATACTCAGACATCTTTAGCATAATATAAATGCCGTTATATCATTGTTAATCAGTATAAATACCTTTATTGAACTGTTAATCGCTGTGAACAAATAATTGATTTATTTTCCTAATTAAACACAAAACAACAAGAAAACTTCTCTCTCCTATTTAAATATTGTTTATTTGGGGCAGTATGTCCCAAATTGGTGACCCTAATTTCATATCGTTTTATTCAGCAATTATAGTAAGCCTATTTTCTTAGCCACATCAACTCGGTGATCCGTAGGCCACTATAAGTTGGTGACCCTGGAGTGACTTTAAATTGGTGACGCCAGCCTTATCATTAACAATCACTCATTATCAATCACTTAACCATTATCATTATTATAGTGCCAACTTTACGCTATAAACCGGTAACATCAAATTAGTTAAGATTAGGCTAATATATACTGTATATATATATATATATATATATATATATATATAATATATATATATATATATATACTGTATATATATATATATATATATATATTATCACGGGTAAGATAATAAACCATCACTTCAGTTTATTCGTTTAAACATGATTCGTGCATTTTGAAGTCTTCAGGTTAACCGAAGCTCCTGTTTTCAGAAAGTAATTTCACAGCTCTGAGATAATATTATCTTGTGGTCCACCACGGGTTTTTGGCTCCAAAAAATTTCTCTATCTAGCGTCTCTATTATGAAGGGCAAATTCGCTCTTATCGGTCTACTGAAAGCATTTTTCATGATTTATCTAAATACAAATCTAAAAAATAATTTCCAATAAATTTATTTCTCGAGGAGCTTTCTCTCTCTCTCTCTCTCTCTCTCTCTCTCTCTATTGTTATTATTATTATTATTATTATTATCATTATTATTATTATTATTATTATTATTTTTATTATTATTATTTCGTAAGTAATAAACGTGAAGTGATTTGAATATACACACATTCATTTATATATACACAGGGTGTCCCATAAGTCCAGCATCATAGGAAAAATTAATATTTTTCTATTTCTACAAACAATAATTCATATTTTTCTCTTTCTACAGGCCATAATGTCTATGCTCGGGATGCCAATTTCCCGTCCACCATACTGTTGTGACGAGGCTGTTTTTTATGGAAATGGTGAGGTAAATCGACAGAACACCCGCTACTGGTCTCAAAACAACCCTCACTGGTATACCTCTTCAAAGGAACAAGGTGCATCTCGGGTGATGGTATGGTGTGGCATTTGGAAGGATCGCATCATAGGCCCCCTCTTTTTTGATGAACATGTCACTGGAGGCACCTACCTACGTATGCTCAAGGAAGAAGCATTTCCCAGTGTCTTGAACGAAGAAGGAAATTTCCCAACAGAGTTCCAGCAAGACGGCGCTCCTGCACATTACAGCACCCAAGTAAGGGAATACCTGTACCAACAATTCCCTGGTCATTGGATAGGACGTCGAGGGCCCCTTGGAATGGCCAGCTAGAAGCCCGGATCTCACGCCACTAGATTTTTATCTCTGGGGCCACTTGAAAGCGCTGGTATACTCAGAAAAAATTAGGAGTGTTGAACATTTGCGGCAGCGCATTATTGGGGCATGTAACACCATTACTCCTGACATCATTCACCGTGTGCTTGCTGACTGGGTATCACGTCTGAATTTGTGTATTGAAAACAATGGTAGACATAATGAGCACGTTCTGTAAATAAAAGCTATTGTTTTGCCTTATTTTTATTATTTTTCCTATGATGCCGGACTTATTGGACACCCTGTATATATATATATACCCACACACACGATAGAGTGATTTTATTCTGATCTTCTACAGGGCTGAAGCATCTCGGCTACTCTTCACAGCTGTTGACAGGGGAGAATTATTTTCATTACAAGTTGTGACTAACATTTGTGAAGCTGTTCAGGCTTAGACAAAGGACTGTCACACACACGAAATGTGAGTTGAAAATTATATCTCCGTATTTCAACCTTTGCTTTTTTTATAAATAAATATTCTTGTGCTAACACAGGGTTGAGTGAATATTTTTATGCTTAAAACGCATATTTGTGTGTTAACACAGAAGATTTGTTAAATAATTCTTCTTTAAGGCGCGGTAAAAGGGGACAACAATCACTATGCAGTCGTCTGTAGGCCTAAGGTGTATCCCAGCTTTCATTTTAGATCGTAGCCTCCAAAATCAACAAGGAAAACATGATAAGAATGAACATTGCTCATATTTGACGCATAATTAGACATTTTTAAGTAGTCACATTTCGGTCCATAGTTTATTTTCCTATGAAATGCGATTTTAAGGTGAATTCTTCTCTCTCTCTCTCTCTCTCTCTCTCTCTCTCTCTCTCTCTCTCTCTCTCTCTCTATATATATATATATATATATATATATATATATATATATATACACACACACACTATATATATATAATATATATATATTATATATATATATATACATACACACAGGGTGTTTCAGGAGGAAAGGTCAATACTTCGGGAGGTGATAGTATCGGTCATTGCGAGAAAAAAAGTTCATGTGAACATGTGTCTAATTCTGAATGGTTACGGAGATAGAGCTGTTTGAATCTGATGCGCGCGCAGCTCTTCCTCCCCCTTCCCTCCCCTATAACCTTGAACCATGTAAGCTGTAATGTAAGCATGTAACATAAGCCAATCGGCAGCTGACTGTTGTGAGTGACATTGTTTGGTGTTTGAAGCAGTGTTAAGAATGCCACACACCTTTACACATGCCGAATATGCACATATGGTGTATGTCTACGGTTTTTGCGATGGAAGTGCAACAGCTGCTGTTGCAGAATACCGTCGACGGTTTCCGAACCGCAGAATTCCGGATCGAAGAGTGTTTACCAGGGTTTTCAACACATTGCATGAGATTGGTACACTTCCCAGCGCTCATGTTTCATCTGAACGTGAAGGTCAACAAGATGTGGATGAAGTGGAAAACATTCTTCAGTTAGTAGAGCGTAGTCCTACTACTAGCTCACGAAGAATTTCTACACGTCTCGGTGTACCACATACAAGAGTATGGCGAACATTACGTGAGGAAGGCTTGCATCCATATCATGTACAGCGTGTACAACACCTTCAACCAGGAGACGCTGCCATGCGACTGGAATTTTGTCATTGGGTAAATGCTAATCGCCGATTGCTTCGATTAATACTGTTCACCGATGAAGCTACTTTCATCCGTGACGGTATCAACAACACCCGTAACTCTCATCGGTGGTCAGACGAAAATCCAAATGCCACTTTGGAAACAAATTTTCAACATCGCTTCTCTGCCAATGTGTGGTGCGGTATCATCGATGATCAGCTGATTGGCCCTGTTACTTTAGAGAATCGTCTTACAGGACAAAGTTACCTAGAATTTCTGCAAAATGAATTGCCAGGACTATTGGAGGATGTTCCTTTGGCTACAAGCGCTGGTATGTACTTTCAGCATGACGGAGTTCCTCCACATTCTACCCGTCTGGCCGCGGTGGTCCCATTCAATGGACACCAAGGTCTCCAGACCTCTCTCCGTTAGATTATTGTTTGTGGGGGTGGATGGAAAGTCAAGTTTACAAAAGAAAGGTGGATACACGAGACGAATTGCTCGCGCGCATTTTGGTTGCTGCTGCTCGCATAAAGAAACGTCAAGATCAACTCAGACGAACAACACGTGATCTTCGCACACGAGTTGCAAAGTGCATTGAGGTTGACGGCAACAAATTTGTCATTTCTGTATCTGATACCATTCAAAATGCCAATGTTTAAACATTAAATTTTAGAAACAGTAATTGGTTTATCTTTCTTGATTACCATTAACAATGCTTTTGTATTTGTAGATTCAAACAGCTCTATCTCCGTAATCATTCAAATTAGACACATGTTCATATGAACTTTTTTCCTCACAATGACCGATAATATCACCTCCCGAAGTATTCACCTTTCCTCCTGAAAACCGTGTGTATATATATATATATAATATATATATATATATATATATATATAATGTTTCAGACCAACAAAGACCCTAGGATCCACTCATGGCTGGTCTACCTAACTGTGTTCGTAATTGTGTATTGTGCATGTCCTCCGTGGTGGCGGAGGGGAACTACAATTTTACGTGGGTTCCGAACCACAAGAACATAAGAACATAAGAAATTTTTATAGTGGACACAGTAGGGGCCACTTCGGCCCATCGAGGCGGCTCCACTATGTAAAAACTGCATGTACATTGGCAACGACTAATTTTTGCAAAACTAAATAATTATATTATCAATTTAAAACTAAAGAAAGAATCTCTGGATCCAGAGGATCAAGTCATAATAGACTCACTATCCACAAATATGTTACACTCTATATCTATTCATAAACGACATGCAAATATATCAGATCCAAAGAATCCAGTCAATTTCATTACGGTATCCATCAATACCAGTACCTTGCCACCAAAAATATGTCACGGTCCATATGACTTGCGGACCAAGTCACAATTTACAACCATATACTACATTACAATATATATACTTAGGATGAAAAGTGTAGGTGTGGCTGTAAAGACTGTACAGTAATGTAGAAATGTGTGTGCACCCATTTTGGGTTTCCCATTTAAAGGTGTTTGTGGGGCAAGTGAAGATCATGAGTTTTTCAATACCTCAAAGTACTATGGGGGGCACCGCTCGGCAGAGGAATCTCTTTAAATGGGGTGTGTAAGGACAGAGAGTATCCCCTAACCCAAGATGCTGCCTCCCTATATCTCACAACACTTGTGTTGAGCTGAGGGATCTATCACCACAACGCCTTAATTTTACTACCTTAAACTATACCCAATCTATCAACATATGCGTCTAATCGATTTTTAAACATGTTTATAGACGTGCTACTAATTACTTCTACCGGCAAACTATTCCAGCTATTTCCTATTCTATGCGTTAAAAAGTTTTTGGCAACTGTTGTTTCGAACCTTCGACTTTTAAACTTACACCCGTTATTTCTAGTCCTATTATATTGAGATATTTCGAAAAAGCTATCTCTATCTACGTTATCGAACCCATTCATAATTTTGAAAACCTGGATTACATCACCCCTTAGCCTTCGAGTCTCGAGTGTAGTCAATTTTAACTCCTTAAGCCTATCCTCGTACGACTTTGACCTAAGCGACGGAATCATCTAAGTTGCTCGTCTTTGAACTCTTTCGATTTTGTCTATATCTTGCGCATATGCGGATTCCAAATTGGACCGCGCACTCCAAATGGGTGTAACTAATGATTTATAAAGAGGAACTATAATATCGCGCGATTTGTACTCAAAATTTCGAGCTATAAAACCTAACACTTTGTTTCGCTACTTTTAAATCACCAGTGACTATAACTCCTAAATCTTTTCCTGCACTACGCTTGTTAACTCTTTCCCTGATATACTATACGCAAAATTACCTTACGCGAACCTATAAGCAAAATTTTGCACTTATCAACGTTAAATCTCATTTGCCATGTGACTGACCAATCAACGATTTTATTCAGATCTTCCTGGATTTTACCTCTATCTTGGTCATTAATCGCCCTACCACCCAGCTTCGTTTCATCCGCAAACTTTGAAACTGTACTGACTAGGACGACATCTAAATCGTTAATATATGTAAGAAAAAGCAAGGGGCCCAATACAGAACCCTGAGGAACGCCACTCACTACATTAGCCCAACACGACTCTGCTCCATCAACAACCACACTCTGTTTCCGACCTCGCAACCACTCTTCTATCCAATTTATTACTACACCCCTGATTCCATGAGCCTTAGTTTTTTCAATGAGTCTTTTGTGTGGTACGGTGTCAAACGCTTTTTGAAAATCTAAATACACTACATCAACCGCCCGATGACTATCGTAAACGTCAACCACGCTTTGAAAAAATCTAAAAGATTAGTTAAGCAAGATTTGTTTCGCCTAAAACCGTGCTGCGTATTTCTAACTAGTTTATGCGATTCTAAGTGTTCGACTATACGATCCCTAATTATTGATTCCAGTAGCTTACCTACAACAGACGTTAAACTGATTGGCCTATAATTTCCCGCCGCACATTTATTGCCTTTCTCAAAGATAGGTGTTACGTTTGCTAACTTGAAATTATCTGGTACGCACCCCTCAGAAATAGGCGCATTAAAAATCTTTGTTAGCGGCACAACAATGCTATCTATTAATTCTTTTAGTTGTATGGGATATATGGAAACTGGCCACGGTGATTTACGCGTTTACATTTTATCAATATAGCGCATTACCTCCCCTTCACTGACTACGATATTATCCAAAATATTACCATTATCAAAAGGTATTATGTCTATGACCGTAGGGATATTCGTTACATCTTCTATAGTAAAAACTGACGTAAAAAATTCGTTTAGCAAGGTAGCCATTTCCTTGTTTTCAGAAACTAGCTCTCCGTTAACATTTTTCAACGGCCCCAAGACACTTTTTACCGGATTCCTATTGTTGACGTTTTGAAAGAATCGCTTCGGGTTTTCTTTACCGTCACGAGCTATATAGCTATATAGCATGTGTATTTCATCTCATCGTTTAATACGGTCTTACATACATCTTTCACGAACCGCTTCAGTATTGGTACCATGTTAAAACTGTAGGCTGCCAAACCCATTTCTGCAATTTATTTTTCCTCTGAAACGTAATTTGTGCTGGAGGTCTGAGGCACTGTACAATTTTAAACAAGGGGATTAAAACGAATAGAGGAGTAGAATGCTTATACCTAAACTCAATTTGAAGTGCAATACTGCTCCTCTTTTTTCTCTTAAATGGGCAATCAAAATTTCTACTTTTTAAAGTATGGTTTCTAGCATGAATGTACTCGTAAAATATTACGAAAATTTCTTGATTTTACGTATTAATTTATATCACAATTCAGAGGCATGGAAACTTTCTTAAAAAAATATATGAACTTAATTCTACCCATAAAATAAATTGAAATTTCTGTTTACAACCGCACCTTTCTCTCTTGAAGGAGCTGGGGGGAGCTGGATCGTATTGCGGAAACATTTTGTAATAGCTTTGAAGAAATTCAAGTCGGCGACGATGATTTCAATACGGTGGTAGAAGTTTTACAGGACACTCGGTCCCACGACTGGGAGCCGCAGAGCGAATGCATTATCATCGAGGAAACGATGTGTGTTTCTTGTTTTCGTGTGTGTGTGTGTGTCGGGTAAAAATAAGATTTTATTAAATGATAAAACTATGAGAGACATTTTATAAATTAATACATAATTTCGTTTATTGTTTTCGCATATATACAAATAGGAGTGACAATAATCTCCGTCCTTATATGTTACAAAAATTATTATTATGGGATACATTTTATAAACTAGTTACATAATTAACATCCAACACATTTTAAATAGTTACAGAACATAATCCCGTCCTTAAGGACTACACAAATTATTAGTATTAGGGATACATTTTTAATTTATTCAATATAATAATAATAAAAGCTATACTACGCATATTGTTACATATTAAAATAAATAACTGTTGAAGATACACTTATATATACACATAAAACTTCACAGAATACATCGAGTGCCTACAAACGAGAACCTGTTTTTATCTGGATGCATACTAGTTCATCATCCAGTTCAGTGTCACACAAGTCGAATAATTTTTAAAAAATTTGTAAATTCGTTCCCGTGGGCCATATGCATGAGAAAACACAAACAGTACATGCAACAGACATTGCTGTAGTAGCTCTGGAATCGGTAAGGGTTCCACACTATTTCGGGAATTTGTAGTTGTTCGAGAAATTTATAATAATAGCATCATTCTTTTGATGTTTGCACAGTCAATTAAAATAGAACATTCGTTCCTATTTTTAAAATAAACGGCTACCCAATGAATCCCTTCTCCACCACTAACATCCGTATTTACCATAAGTGGGCCGCTGTCTGTCGTAGTTGGTAATTTCAATGTTTCTTTCTTCGCAAACACGCCGATAAATTTGGGCGTGTGAATCGATCACTTTTCTTCACTCTCTGGGGTGTATTCGTGTCCATTTTTAAAAGTCAGTGACTACACCCCTAAACCTGTCAACTTCGATTAGGGTTTGCGACTCGAGGAAAACTACTACACTAATATGGGGGGTCTAACGGCTTGGCGAATTCAAATTTGACTGAGATGTTCCCACTCTGCTGTGGGCTTATTTGCGTGTTTATACCCGCAGATAAGTCGAGGGAGAGTGCAAGATTGCTATACTCTCTCCAGTAGAGCAGGAACTCGTCATCTGTAGAATAATTCGTTTCCAATTCCCACCTAAGGCCAACCCATTGACGTACAGGGTTATATTTTTAAGGCCGAAATTTTCGAAATTAAATGCGGTCTTTTTGTATTTTCCATTCACAGAAGCGTGTTCCTGCATTCCAATTAATAACCTTTTAGTAATTTTTTTTCAATTTCTAGTTCCTTAACGGAGTTTAATTTCACACGGCGCACGCGGAGATATGTTTCCATAATATGAATCACCACAGGCTTCGCGCTCTCTTATTAGTCAGCACCCAGATTTAAGCAAATCTCCTGGGATTCACAAGCAGCTTCTCCTGGACTGTGAAATCTGTGTGTAGGCGCCAAAGCATTCATCTCTCTTCTTTTTAGAATTTTAAAATTTGGCCCTTATACTACTTTCGTCTTTAGCTTGATAAGAGCTTTCTGTAGTTAAAAAGGTATCGTTCGTTTCCTTTGAAAAGTTGAGGACATTTTCCAGATTGGCCCGTAGGTGGTAGTAGCCAGACCCTGCCGAGATGTTGACCTGATTTAAATACACGTCACACTGACTGAATATGGAGTGTAGAAAGTTGGTCTCTGGGTATACAACATAATCGTTTTCGCAATCCGTTCCGTCTGTATGGGCTATCCGTAGTTTAGCGTACACATGCACAAAACTTGGATCAAAAAGTAAGGGCCTGAGCTTGGGATCACTCGGCGAGCTAATGGTGTTTAGCCGATTAACTGTAATAAAGTCACTGTGCTCTATAGATACTTGTGTTAGGGGCATGTCAAAGAGGGCCAACTCCGATTTACAACATTGTGAACTACATGGATGGATGAAACGTGCCATGGCGCGTCAGAAATAGAGGCACTCTCTCAACAAATAGTAATCAGCCTATGATTCATGAGAGTAACATCCTTAGCTTATATCAGTTAAAAAGTGGTCAACCATAGGTTTCATGCGCTTAGAACACTTCTTCTTGTTTGATGTCCTTTTACTTTTAATGCCATGTACTGGTAACCCTTTCTTCTTCCGTACAGGTCGCTTCTTCTTCCACCACCACCCATTTTTCTCTTTACATCTTTGATAATTTTGTCCCGTGTACGTTTTAAGTGCATTTTTAGAGCTTCTTTAGTCTTAGCCCCGGCCATTATGTCTTCTACAGTGTTAAGACCTGATTGTAACGCTTTCCTACCGAGATATCTGACACCACTCTTCAGCAAGGGTACAGCCGTACGCAGTATGGTTGAAAAAATGGAACCAATCTCACTCTCGCGCTGGTATCTCACGCCTCGATAGACTGTGAAAGGCCTTCGGGTCATTCTATCACAGTGCGACGGAAGTGTAGCTTCACTGTTAAGCTCCCATCACCGAATGGAAACTTTTTCCCCTCAATCGTTCTTATATATATTAAGATACTGGCTAGTAAGTTAGCTGCGACTTTGAGATAATGAAGCTTCTCGTATGTGATGCTTAAGCTTTTTCCTCTATGATTGGAATGTGGGGATGGGCAGCAGCTGTGCCTGGGTATCCCCAACAACCTGATGTTCCACGATATTGCTGTAAATATAGCACATGTCCAGGGGAGGGTCTCCATCGTTCAATTTCTCCAAGTTCAACTAATACAATAAACTGCACAAGTCATGTTGTGGTTCGTGAAAAGTATCTCTTTGGATGGCTGCCCCATATCTGCCCTAGGTTATAATTTTAAACAGCCCTTTGTCTTTAATATTTCTGTTAGCCTTTGATTTTAGAGTCAAAGTATGGGCCGGGGTATCTTTCTTTACGATTTCGTATACTAAATCAGACGTAAGATTTGAACTTTCAAACTACCATTAAGTCTCTCACAACATTCTCGACTGTGTTATATTGATCCAGTCCTACTGTTACTTCTGTAGTGTAGTACTGCGCCTACCCACTCTGGGCGGCGGGCATGATATAGCCCGCGTTACTCCGGCTTTTTCACACTCATCACGGTTTCTAAGAGCCGTAAAAACAGGTTCTTTATTATCAAAACTTAAAAATTTGGTAGCCAATTGAAACTCGCATATTCCTGCCTCATATGATTCACGGCCCAATTCAATGGCCCATGGAGTTCTGTTACAAAGTTGGCCAGGGTGTTATCAGGATGTACTGACATAGAAAAGAGGACGGGAGTGTGACGTAGAAGTGGTTAGGCGCCATGTTGTATACTATTTAAGCTTCATTATTGCATCAGCTTTTATATAGGTGTTGAAGCTTTCTGGGTACCCCAGCCATTTCACCAGGTACATTTTCTCTTGAACCTTTGCTTCCAAAAATTTTTCAATTTTAAGCACTTTTTTCCTAAATTAAATGTCACTTTCTGCAGCTCCTCACTGTAAAAGCCCCTGCATTTTCTTCCCCATTCAAATATTCAGAGTAATAAATCATTATCTCGTCTTTAGGTCTCACAGCCCTAACTTTAAAAATCTCACGTGTCCAACCTGGCTCAAATCCCTTCGCGAACTTATTCCCCGAACGCGACAGTATTACAAAAATCACTGATTTTGAAACGCCTAGAGCGTGGTGGCACTCTACGAATATCTTTTATCACCTCACGTTCTGTGTGCGTACCTCTTTCTAAAATTTCGTTAGGTGTTGTTCCATTCGCTCGGTGGTGTGAACGGTTGTAGGATGAGGCCAGCGAAACAAGAATGTCTATATATCTGTATGTGTTTTTATGTGTGAAATAGCGATGCATGCGTTCCTTTATGGTACGTTGAACTCTTTCAGCTAAAGATGCCTTATGTATAGAATTGCTAGTGTAATAACTGATATTAAACGCTGTCAACATGGTCTGAAAAGCTTGGCCTATAAATTATTTCCCCATGTCCGTACAAAAATAGCCAGGAATCCTGTTTTCTTTCAACATCAACGTTTTGGTGGCTTTAGCAACTGTTTCAAGCGATTTATTTTTCAGGGGAATTAGCTACAAATATCTAGAGAATACATCTGTTAACCCCCCCCCTTTATGGCCCTTTGTCGGTTCGGATTCGAAGGGGGTTCTAGTTAGGAGGCTGCAACGGATGTTTCTTCTTTATACTTTTCTATAATTCTTTCTAATTCTTTTCTCTCGCTTATTAATTCTTCTCTTTTTATAATTATCGACTTTTCTTTTATAACTTGTCGACTTACTGACTGAGTTCCTGCAGAGAGCACGGCTCGAAGGAAAAAGATAAAAACTTCTTAAAGTGTGGTTTACTTCTTAAAAAATATACAGGTACTTCTCTGAATTTACAAGGGTAGAGGTTCGACCTCTTTCGACCATAGCTCAGGCCGGAATCTAAAAATATATTAAGGAGGCAAGGGGCCTCTGCCCCCTCCTTATGAGGTGCTAATATGAAGTACAATGATGAAGTGCAACGATGAAGTGCTAATCTGAAGAAGTCTAATAATGAAGGCCAAATTAATTTTAGTAATTTATAAGTAAAGTATAATATAGTCTAATGTTTGGGGGAGACAATCGAAGGTTAAGTTTCCCCCCTTTTTTTAAACACATGATTTCAACTAAAAAGAATAAAAAATATAAAAATAACAATCGCCGATTCTACATTTTTGACGGCAATATCATTTCGTAATAGCCATAAGCACAATTTTGAGTACATGACTGAGTACGTATTAATTTTGGTTCATTACAATTACGATTACAATTATGGATTACAACTACCAATTAATTCATATTCACTTATTATTGTTTTAATTACAATTCCATTAAAGTATATTCTTACATTATAAATTAAATCATTACATTTAATTAGTTTCACTGAAGTACATTACAAGTTATTGTTCATTACAGTTTCATTAAAGTACATTACAAGTTATTGTTAATTTAAAGTATTACAGTTAATTACAATTAAACAGTTACTATAACTTTGTCTTGTTTTTACAGTGTTTCATATTAATAGACAATTAAGATGTTAGAAATATAATACAAAGTACATGGCACTTACGAGATAATTTATTTTACGAAATAATATGCTATAATGTTATAAATTCGAATCAGAGCGAAAGGAGACCTTTTTTATCTTAGAAGCGTTCAAATTATGCTGTGATGAGTGGAATTTCTGATAATCACTTACTAAGCATTTATGAATATCTTGCGAGGGTTGAACGCACTTGAAAGTAAAAATGAAAAAAATAATACGAGAACGTTTTTTCGCGTTCCCGAACGAACTGCGAAAGTTTTTTTTGCATTTCATGACTGACACGAGTAAAGATGATTATTTAATAAAAATTACATACGATAATTCACTGGGCAACACGTATTTTATTGAATGATATCTGACACTTGATTCTAGGTAATTTGGGTGCGCTGAATACGAATTTCAACTCGGTTTGGCTCTATCATCCTGATTCTTGTCGACAGCCTATGTGCCATTTTCCAGATTTTTCAAATTAGGACTAAAAAATTAAGTCATGTGTTAAATTTTTTTTTCAAGTTTCATGAATACAAGCAGTTCAACTACAGTAAAATTACATTATAACGATAGAAATGACTTAAAATAAAAACAAACAGATATGAAGCTTTCACTGTGGCAAAAATTTTCTTTTGTAAGACTTTCTAGCGTATTTGCTTGTTGATGGCAGGTCTCTTTTCAAGCACCAGCAGTAATCAGCCATCATGTGGGAATCCCAGCGGCCTTGGACCGTTCCTCCATAATTTTGATATCTTGGTTGAATCTCTCCCCTTGTTCGTCACTTACATCACCTAAATTACTTGGAAATTGCAACCTAACTCTTTGTAGTCCCTTAAAAGTTTTTTTACGATTTCTTCGTAGTTATCTGCCCTATAATTGCCTAAAAAGTTTTCTATCAAGTCCACGAATGAGAACCAGCCATTTTTTTCGCGTTCATTCATGACATTAGGAAAATTGCTGTCTTTAATCATTGTTCTTATTTGTGGACCGTCGAAAATTCCCGCCTTGATTTTTTCATAACTTAAACTTGGAAATTTTGAAGTTATGTATTGAAACACTCGCCGTTCGTATCTAAAGCTTTTACATATTTGTTTAATGAGGCCTAGTTTTATATGCAGAGGAGGAAATATGATTTTATCTCTGCTCACTAAAGGTGGATTAATTACGTTTTTTTTCCGACAGTAAGTGATGTTCGTGCTGGCCAGATTTGTTTGAAATAATGTTCTTCCTTGGCTCTGCTGTCCCATAAGCAAAGGAAGCAGGGATATTTGTATACCCTCCTTGTTGTCCTAGCAGAAAATTAACCATTTTTAAGTCAACACATATGATCCACTCGTGCTCCCTATATTTGATAAGATTTAAAACCTTTTCTATATGTTCATACTTTTCTTTTAATTTTGTTGAGTGCCCAATCGGTATCGAGCCGTATAGATTGCCATTATGCAACAACACACACTTAAGACTTCTTTTCGAACTGTCTAAAAAACAAGCGCCAATCATTTGCATCGTAAGACTCAACCCCCATCTTCTTTAACAAACCCAAACCAACTATGTCGCAGCAATATACTAAACTATCCTCTGTTCTAAATATTTAACAAGTTCTTCTTCTCTTTTTCTGTAAAATGAAATGTATGTGTTTGAAGTAAGCAAGTTTTTCTCTTTAAGTCTTGAAGCTAAAATTTCCGCAGCCTTTTTTGGCAAATTTAGATCCCTTACAAGATCATTTAACTCGGCCTGGTTAAACTTTTGCGGATCGTTTTGACTTTCAAATACGCTGGGGTCAAAATCGGTGTCTGACTCCTCAAAGTGCATAACAATATTTTCAGGAACATCTTCAACTAATTCTTGAGTTGGCAGACCCTTAAATTTTGGAATGGGGATCTCATTTGAATGTAGCACAGGTCGTATCGCGGTGTCGAAATTTGGGTACTCGATACAATGTTTATTTTTCTTAGTGAAGCCCGAAGTCTTGACAAGCAAAGGTAGCAATCGGTCTCGTGGTTAGTAGGCTCTCGCCACACCTGATATGGAAAAAAAATTGTAAAGCGTTAACAAAAGCGACGAGAGACTTGTTTTTATGAATTTTATCAAAGTTATCACCCAAACATTTAACATTTCTATGTGTTTCAACCTTATGCAATATTTGAGATTCTTATAAACATTTTCTGTAAATTTTTGTTTATGTACCTAAGTTACAATTACATTTAGGTAAGTTACAGTATACTAGTGATTAAATTACGTAGTTTTTGAAATCATAAACTTACCATCGGAACTCCAAAGGTATTTTTGAATCCGAACCCTTCGTCCAATGTCGCAGTCTTTCAATGCATATAGTGCAGGCTTTATGTGGAGCCCACGATATATCTTGGTCCCCCAGTTTTATGCCAAAATAAGCTAAGTAAGCTCTTTTTACGAAGTCAGTTATATTTGCTCGTTGATGTGGAAGTGTAAAATTTCCACATATATAACAGAAGGAATCAGGGTTGTTTTTGCATTTGAACTTTCTAGTGCTTGATGACATATTGCTTGATTGTTCTGCCAATTTGTAAAGGTATTTAAAGCCCTTAATTCATATAATTTAAGAAAATCTGAAATATAAACACAAAAATTAGTTTAAATAGGTACTTATTGAAATAGGTACTTACAATCTAGAAATTAAACTAGAAACACGGATGAGTAGGTACAATATAAATTACGTCTAATTAAATCAACTATATTAAATCACGATGACAAAATTACTCACTAAATCATATGCCAATTCAAAATTATGTTAATGCCCAAACTTAATTAACTAACTCAACTGACTGACTGACTGATTGAATTGACTGATTAACTCTGGAAACGAGTCGCTTTTATATATTTTAGTTGTCCCTCTAGAATACTCTACAGAGAACAGGAACGCTCGAGAAAATTTTAGAATTCTATGATATTTTTAGCTTAATTTACTAATATTAAAATGGGTTAAAAATGACAAAATTAAGAATATTTTTAGGGTGTTACATATAAAAATATACATAATACAACAATACCATAACAATAGGTACAAATACCTAGATAAAACCTAGTTGCATAATGTGTAACTGCAAAAACAGCGAGTATTGAGAAAAAAACCTTTTTATGAATACGACGAAAGAGGAGGGGTGTTGAGCAAAATCAGGACCTGATAGAGCAAAACCGAGTAACAATTCGTGCTCAGCGCACCCAAATTACCTAGAACTAACTGTCAAATCTAATTCAGTAGACAAAAAGTTGAAATTTGTTCCCCAGTGTAATGGTCAAGCTAAAATATGGACGTATGGGGGTGGGGATATGGTCGAATAATAGTTATATTTATACTACATAACATAAATAATGACTTCTATAGGGTGTACAGTTTTTATTATGATGATATATAAATTTTCATACATTGAATACTAGAGATATGATGAAGGGAAATTAATGACGGGAAAATGTGACGTCATAGTTATTAATTTGTACGTATAGTACGAATCATTGTTAGGAAGATTTACAAGAACGAATTAGAGACACAGAGTGGGAACGTAAAGGGAATAAAGTTATTTTGTGACGTCATAGTGTATAAGTCATTACAGTGCCCGCGAAAAGTATCCGATCACTCAAGAAAATACAATATTTTCCCTTGATATTCAGAGACACGTAATTCACTTTCTATTTGTTTCTAGCGACATCTGGTAACTTTGAGGTTGCTCGCTGATATGAGAGCTATCCAAAGCATTCTCAATTAGTGTTCTGGTAGCCTTCGTTGCGGGTGGCTGTGTCTCAAATTTGTCAGATTTCACTGTTTGTGTAAATTTCTTGATATTTTTTTTTTTTTACAGAAAGTGGTGTAAATAAAATTCATATATAATGTGTGCTAAAAAACAACTTAAGAGTGATTGTCGAGGTGCTATTGTTGCTTTGCATGCATGTGGGAAATCACAGAGACAGATAGCTAAGGAATTAAACATATCCCAAAGTACCGTTAATTATGGGTTTCACGGGCTAAGAACAATGGTGGCCTAACCACGCCAGTCCCTAAAAAACGATCTGGCAGACCGAGAAAAACAAATTCGCGAACAGACAACTTATGAAACGTTTAGTATTGAAAAAACCCAACAATAACTGCGAAAGAAATAAAATTTAATATGAATAATTTGTTATCTGGTGTTTCTGAACGAACTATCCAGGAGCGGCTCCAAAAAGAACTCGGATTACCATCTCGCCATGCTGCTAAGAAACCGTTCATTAATGAAAAAATGCGTAAAAAACGTGTCGCATTTTGTAAAAAATACATTCATTGGACTGTTGATGACTGGAAGAAGGTTTTATTTAGCGATGAGTCGACATTTTTGACATTCAGAAGTTGTCCAAAAAAGGTTCGCCGGCCTATTGGCTCAAATAGGATGGACCCTAAATACACCCTAAAGACAATGAAACACCCTCCAAGTGTGATGGTTTGGGGTTGTTTCGGTTACTATGGGCGTGGAAACTTATATTTTCTTCCGAAGAACACAACTATGAATGGTGCACGGTATTTAGCAATGCTACAGGATAAACTTCCAATGGCAATGGCAATCCAAAGGACAAAAACATACATGCATGATGGTGCACCATGTCACAGGGCCAAAATAGTGACAAAATGGATTACTGACAATAAATTTGATATTTGGATTGGCCTGGTAATAGTCCAGATCTCAATCCGATAGAAAATCTGTGGCTAATAATAAAAAATAGGTTGAATGCCACGACACTGGCTCAGTCGAAAAATTACAAGAGGCCATCAAAAAGGTATGGTGCAAGGAAATATCAGTGGAAGTTTGTCAAAACTTGATTAAATCCATGCCAAAACGTCTAGAACAAGTCATCCAAACCAAAGGACAGATGACAAAATACTAATATAAGGTTAGTATACATTTAACATTGTTTTTTATGTAAAAAATACAAATTTCAAGGGTGATCGGATACTTTTCGCGGGCACTGTATTACAAATCGAAATTTTACCCAAAACTCGCTTCTGCGATTTTGGCTTCTAATGTAAAAATGGACATTCGAACATAAAACTATTGTTCATTGTTCACTTTTTACATTACTCTCCCCTTTTAAAATGATATTTATACAATAATTTAATAGGGTACCATTAATACAATACAATGAGAAAATAACATCCTAACTAATTCAAGTTAGGTGACGAATTTTTCTTTACATTACAAGTTTTATACAAACAAGTGAGTTATTATATAATATAAAGGAATTCAAAGATTAATACTTTAGTTTAGACAAACATTTAATAGGATTAATACATTAATTTAGACAACCAATTAAGTTAGATAAACAATGATATGGTTAAAAAATTTTACAAAATTTTATTTTTTTCTTCTGTGGGATAAATTATACTCATAATGAATAGGTAAGAGGGAAAAATATAAATCGTACAATCTATAAGCTAATTTTTATTGACTAGTGTAGGTAAAAATAGAATTACGTAATGGATGATGTATATACCTGTGGTCAAAGGTGTAGGGATTTGGAAGGTTTTTTGAATTAACAAAGTTTAAAAATGATGTATAATAATTTTAAGATGGGTTTAGGGTATATATTATATATATATATATACATTTACGTTAAGGAATAGATAAAGCAACTTAATAAATGCATGAATGCAAAAATGATTAAGACTAAATTACGCGCAATGAAATAGTTTATTGTGATATCCAAGATTTGAGCATGAGGTTTGTATATATAGTATATATAGTGTGCATACATTTTTATTGACTGTTGTAGGTACAAATCGAATTACGTAGTGGATGATGTATAGACCTGTGGTCAAATGTGTATTTATGTTTGTTGGGTACAAAGTGTGTATCTGATAATTTCGAGACAGATTGTTAAATTAACTGTATAAATGCATGAGCGAGAATTTATATATAGTAAGCAAAAATGATTAAGACTAAATAGCATAAGTTGCACTTACGTAATGAAATAGTTTTTTTTTTTTTATATTCAATGATTTTAGCATCAGGTTTGTATATATATATAGTATATATATAGTGTGCATGCATTTTTATTGACTGTTGTAAAAAACAAATCGAATTACGTAGTGGATGATGTATAGACCTGTGGTCAAATGTGTAGGGATTTTGGAAGGTTTTTTTGAATTAACAAAGTTTAAAAATGATGTATAATAATTTAAGATGGGTTATAAATTTTTTAAAGTTTGTCAATTATTGTTATTGTTATTATTATTATTATTATTATAAAATTCTAAATTACAGGTATCGTTTAGTTGTCGGAAAATTAACCCAAAGGTGGATCATTTAAGTGACTATTGTTACTAATATCTAATTGTAAAACACAATAAAACAAACTTTTAAGTTCAATAAAATAAAAATAAAAAAAAGACAAAGGTTGGAGTACGACATTCGGGGGAATTGAGTGACTAAGCGGGGGATATAAGTTTGAAATTGAGAATTACATCTTTTCGTGAGCACTTTGCTCTTTTTTTTTTTTTTTTTTTTAAAGATTGCTTGTCACACTACTTAGAACAAAAACTAAAAAAAGTTGAAACAAAACGGAGGAACGGCATGTTCCTCATATACATTACAATAATTACCAAAATCGTTACAAACAATTGTAAAAACGGTTTTGTGGCAATTAATGAATTACATAACTATATATCTATATACGTAACAATGGCATGAAAAGAAAAGACAGATAGGTCAATTTTCTTCTCACAAACACAAAAAAAAGGTTGAATTAAATTCTTAAATTACATTTTCTTAAATTACAACGGAAAAGTTGAATTCAATTGACTGCATTGAAAACTAACTTGGGACTCGGAATAAAAATGACTTGGAATAAATCTCTCTGACTTCAAGTAAAACTCTGACTTGAAATAAACTCTGACTTCGCATCTAACTCTGACTTCGAATCTAACTGACTTCGAATCTAACTCTGACTTCGAATCTAACTCTGACTTCGAATAACTGAAATCTCTGGGGCGGTTGTCCCTCTTAGATGCAACCTATTGACTTGAACTCTTATCAAGTATCTCTATAAATCTCTGGGGCGGTTGTCCTCTTAGATGCAACCTATTGACTTGAACTCTTATCAAGTATCTCTATAAATCTCTGGGGCGGTTGGCCGTTTTGGCGCAACCTTTTGACTTGACCTCTTATCAAGTATTCTGAACTGAAAATGAAACTAAAAATGGAAAATGACTGCACTTGATCGTTATCAAGTGGAGACGACTAACCTCTGTTTTGGTTGACCCTCTTGGTGCAACCTTCTGACTTCAAAACTGACTTCAAAAAAATGACTTAAAAAATGACTTAAAAAAAAAATGACTTCAAAATTACTTCAAGTATCTCTAAATCTATAAACTCTCTCTAAACTCTGTAAACTCTCTCTCTTAATTTGCAAGTCAATTCAATTCAGTAATTGAAGAAAAATTTGCAAACAAAAAATAAAAAAAAATGTAAACAATATTTCATTCTAATGTACGGGAAGGTACATAAAAATAAAATTATTCTATACTGAATATAACAGTGAAAATAACTGAAATTCTCTCTCTTAATTTGCAAGTCAATTCAATTCAGTAATTGAAGAAAAATTTGCAAACAAAAAATAAAAAAAAGGTAAACAACATTTCACTCTGGTATTATTATGTTTGGTACATAAAAATAAAATTAGTCTATATTGAATATAACAGTGAAAATAACTCTGAAAATAACTCTCTTGAAATTAACTCGGTTACAATTAACTTTTGTGACTTTTAACTTTTGTGAAAATTACTGTTTCACTAAAAAAAATGTATCACTGGTGTCTGAATGTTCACTGTGTTTTGTGTTAAATTATGGCTCCATACTAAATATTAACTGTTAATAATACGGACTTTTCAAGTGTTTATAAATTACTTAAAAAACAAAATGTACTTAACAAAAGTTTCTATGGGGAAAATCCTTGAGACGTGTCCTGAAGACGTCTTGTTGGCTAAAATCTTCTGGTTAAACATCTTCTGGGTAAAAATCTTCTGGGTAAAAATCTTCTGGGTAAAAATCTTCTGGGTAAAAATCTTCTGGGTAAAAATCTTCTTGGGTAAAATCTTCTTGGTTAAAAATCTTCTGGTTAAAATCTTCTTATTATCCTGGTAAAGGGTCTGGAAGACTGGAAGAATCCTGGAGTCGTGAAGATCCTGGTTAAAGGGTCTAGTCTTGTTATTTTCCTTCTTCTATGTGTTTATCCTGGTATAGGGTCGCCAGTTGTTAGACCCCATATCTTCTTCTATGTCCCTATGGAGTCGTCTTGATTTTTATCCTGGTAGTAGGTCGCCAGCTTGGAAGAATCCTCTTCTTAATAATCTTCTTCTTCTTATCCTGGCAGGGTCGCCAGTTGTTAACCCCCCCTTTATGGCCCTTTGTCGGTTCGGATTCGAAGGGGGTTCTAGTTAGGAGGCTGCAACGGATGTTTCTTCTTTATACTTTTCTATAATTCTTTCTAATTCTTTTCTCTCGCTTATTAATTCTTCTCTTTTTATAATTATCGACTTTTCTTTTATAACTTGTCGACTTACTGACTGAGTTCCTGCAGAGAGCACGGCTCGAAGGAAAAAGATAAAAACTTCTTAAAGTGTGGTTTACTTCTTAAAATATACAGGTACTTCTCTGAATTTACAAGGGTAGAGGTTCGATCTCTTTCGACCATAGCTCAGGCCGGAATCTAGAAATATATTAAGGAGGCAAGGGGCCTCTGCCCCCCTCCTTATGAGGTGCTAATATGAAGTACAATGATGAAGTGCAACGATGAAGTGCTAACCTGAAGAAGTCTAATAATGAAGTGCCTTAAATGAAGTGGAGTAATTTTATAAGTAAAGTATAATATAGTCTAATGTTTGGGGGAGACAATCGAAGGTTAAGTTTCCCCCCTTTTTTTAAACACATGATTTCAACTAAAAAGAATAAAAAATATAAAAATAACAAATCGCCGATTCTACATTTTTGACGGCAATATCATTTCGTAATAGCCATAAGCACAATTTTGAGTACATGACTGAGTACGTATTAATTTTGGTTCATTACAATTACGATTACAATTATGGATTACAACTACAATTAATTCATATCGCTTATTATTGTTTTAATTACAATTCCATTAAATATTCTTACATTATAAATTAAATCATTACATTTAATTAGTTTCACTGAAGTACATTACAAGTTATTGTTCATTACAGTTTCATTAAAGTACATTACAAGTTATTGTTAATTTAAAGTATTACAGTTAATTACAATTAAACAGTTACTATAACTTTGTCTTGTTTTTACAGTGTTTCATATTAATAGACAATTAAGAAATTAAGATGTTAGAAATATAATACAAAGTACATGGCACTTACGAGATAATTTATTTACGAAATAATATGCTATAATGTTATAAATTCGAATCAGAGCGAAAGGAGACCTTTTTTGTCTTAGAAGCGTTCAAATTATGCTGTGATGAGTGGAATTTCTGATAATCACTTACTAAGCATTTATGAATATCTTGCGAGGGTTGAACGCACTTGAAAGTAAAAATGAAAAAAATAATACGAGAACGTTTTTTCGCGTTCCCGAACGAACTGCGAAAGTTTTTTTGCATTTCATGACTGACACGAGTAAAGATGATTATTTAATAAAAATTACATACGATAATGGTCAAGCTAAAATATGGACGTATGGGGGCGGGGATATGGTCGAATAATAGTTATATTTATACTACATAACATAAATAATGACTTCTATAGGGTGTACAGTTTTTATTATGATGATATATAAATTTTCATACATTGAATACTAGAGATATGATGAAGGGAAATTAATGACGGGAAAATGTGACGTCATAGTTATTGAATTTGTACGTATAGTACGAATCATTGTTAGGAAGATTTACAAGAACGAATTAGAGACACAGAGTGGGAACGTAAAGGGAATAAAGTTATTTTGTGACGTCATAGTGTATAAGTCATTATTACAAATCGAAATTTTACCCAAAACTCGCTTCTGCGATTTTGGCTTCTAATGTAAAAATGGACATTCGAACATAAAACTATTGTTCATTGTTCACTTTTTACACATCTATTATGAATAGGATGTAGCGGTAGCCTCCATTCACTGAATATCTTTGCATGTCTGTTAAATCCCCCTGCCAAATAGAATCAACCGAGACTGCTGTTGTCTTGGCCGTTTTAAACCGTTTTCTCACCGGCTTATGAAGTGTATAAACATCCTGTGCCCGCAAAAACCTCTCAACATCTTTTTTCCCTACTCCCTCATTATAAACGCCTCTGTACAGTCTATTAACGCCACCGTAGGAGGCTGGGCTAGAAATGTCATAATAACGTTTTCTTAATATGTTAGCCATTTGCGTATTTTAGGGGCGCTCGGGTAGGGTTGGTCGTTGCTGTTTGGTCTCTTCTTCCTCCTCTTCAGAGATGTTACCGCTGAGTGCGAAGACGTGTTCAGCTGTGGTACATGCGAGGCTTGCCCCAAGCCTTTTAACATGTTCAGATTACCTATCAGTGTTTTGGGGACATTTATTTGTTGTAGTTTTGCTTTATATGTTCCCATCCTGCTGGTGAGGGCCTATCCCACTTTCTCACCCGTGATGTCCGTGATGTTCGAGCCCTGTACCTTTGATCCTTCAACAACAACCTCACCTGTATCGGTCCACTGTATAATGGGATCCTCACTCAATAGATTATAAAGACTTAAACCTTTATTCCTCAATGTATGTGGGAGACTGCATTTTAATACATGCTCGATATGTTGTGGAGTCGTTCCGTTGTTCTTTGACTGTTCGTCTCTAGCCTCGGCCTCAGGTCCTATGCTTCCATGCCCAACGTCGTCTGCGCTGTGCCTAATAACTACGGGGACCTCTGTCGGATTCTTATAATTTTCGTACTTATGAAGAAATTTCTGCAGAGCTTCTTGGTATAAGATTCTTTTCTCATCAGGAGACTTTTCACTGTTTTAATTTTTACAGAATCCATCTCTAACACGTCACACCCCTAGTGGAACATTTACAAAATACAAAAAAATTTTAAGTGATGCTTCTTATATTCTAGAGTCTTGTCTTTCTTCTTCTTCCCCAGAACCGTGAATGAGGATGAGGTACTGTGCCAGCAACATATCCCCATATTACACATGATGCCGATGAAAGTGTAGATGTTGTTGAGGCTACAGAGTGCCCCATTACCCCAGCTAGCGAACCCACAGCAACGCCAACTGTAGCATCCCCACGCGACAATTCGAGGAGAAAGTGGGGGCTTGAAGAAGTTGCTGAATCGCCTTCCACGTCAGGTGTAAAGCGCTCAAGGAGTGCGTCGGATATTAGACCCACAGTAATAAAGCCCCAGCCCTCTACGTCTTACGACACAGCCCCCACAGTAGTTCCTTCTACAAATAAAACTGTGCCACGTTATTCCTCTTCAATTCCGACCGTACCCTCTACAACAGCAACATCTCATTCTGTAGACAGTAGCATAGCATTCGAGCTGGTGCGCACCGCCACCCTATCCCAGCCCCGATTACAACCCAGTACGTAGTCAAGGTCGACCCGCGAACCATGTATAGCAGTGAGGGACAGTGAGGGACGTGAAGCCAGGATGTGACTGTCCTTCGGGTTCGGGTCAGATGACGGAGATATAGATGATTTTTGGGTAGTAATACCATACAGGCGCTTGGCATATAGACTACATAATGCAGGCCTCTCAAAGTAGTATCGCATTTAACATAGACAACTTCACGATAGAGATTGACGACGTATTCCGTGTTGCGGAACATACGGCCACACCTTATACTCTTAACTTCAATTCTCAGGCTATTTACAGACAGCATATAAACTCCGAGCGTGGTTGCAGCTTCATAGCAGTAGTCTTAGCTCATATGTTTACTGTACTAAATGCATGGCCAGAAAAATTTGGTTGCCGACGGTTGTGCAGCGTGCTCGTAAACTGGCCGCAGACTGCAAGATCGAGTTTGACTGTAATATGGGTCCTGAAGAGTTGAGAAGGGTAGAGCAGGAAATGATATTTGTATAGTTGTATTTGCAATGGACGATCGTCGTGGGACTATGTATGTTTTTAAAAGCAGTGTGAGATACCGTACAAGACCTCTACTTATTTTAGGGCTGTCAGGGACAACCCATCTCCCCATCCGCAATATAAGGGACCTTTACGCGAGTTATGATAAAAGTCGAAAATATGGAAGACATCATGATTTATGTAAGGGATGTCTTGAGTGAAACATTGTAAGGATTGCCACATGGTATGTGAGCAGTAAAAGCTCCAAATGTGAAAGTCGTGTAGTTGAAGCTGAGAACAGGGACTGTAATTTGTGTAGACGCTCATTTTTCAATAAGAAGTGTTTTGAATTCCATAAATCAAATGGCACGTGCAAGAAAACGAGAATCAGCGAATGCGGGATGTTTCATATGATGGACAATTGGGTAAAATTCAGGCATAAATGTGATGAAATTTGTTGTTTTACATGCCATGAGCTATAAGGCTGATGGTGTAAAACATGTATGCAAAATAAAAGACGCCAAACCTAAAAATATGCCTTGTATAACTGTATACTACAATATAGAGACATACACGGATGCTGAAACCAAAGAGGTTATCCCACATCTACTTGTAAGACTATCTGCGACGAGTGCATGGACGTTGAGTGATGAGTGTCGCAAATGTGGTAAACGAGCAAACATTTTTAAAAAAATCGCGCACGACAACCCCGTGAAACTCTTTGTGTCCTATATTGTGAAGTTAGCGGACAAGTTCAAAAAGAGACTGTATATTCTTGCTCATAATGGCACAAAATTTGATACGCAATTCCTTTATAAGGAACTGCTTGAACACGAATCATCGGAGATATTACAGTCGATCCCTTGAAAAGAGAAAACAAACTTATACACATGCAAATAAGAGGTAATGTTCAGTTTAAAGACACTTTATTATTCACACCTTGTAAATTAACCAAGCTATCCTATCGAAGGTGATGGGCGAAGCCGCCGAAGTTTCAAAAGGGTATTTCCCGTGCACTTTCCTCACTAGCGAAACTTTAAACTTCGTAGGACTGCCATCCCCTAAACATTACTTTAATTATGCTAGCATGAATGATAGTGAGCGTGAGGATTTTGAGAGGTACTACAACAGTTTTAATGAAGATAATCCTCACAATATAGCTGATGAATGTGAGCGTTATTGTGTAAATGACGTACGCTTATTTAGAGTATGTTTCCAGGCCTTTAGAAGGATGTATAGAGTCCGATTCAACTGCGATCCGCTACAAGCTGCAACCACGATCACCTCATTGTGTTTTTCTGTGTTCAAGAACAACTTCATGCCTAAAGATACACTGGCTATCATTTATAGAAACAACCCACGCACTTATGAGCATAAGGATGTTTACTGGCTCATACATCTGCAGCAACAGGCCGGTGTATACATAAAACATGCCCGCAACACGGGAGAAGCAGCCATTAAGGTCAACGATCGCGTTTTTTGGGTGGATGGTCTAAGCAAAGACCGTGCCACTGGTGAGAAGACTGCATACTCTTTAACGGATGCTGGTGGCATGGATGCCAGCGTCCTTAGTGTGGAATCGTAGAAGATATCCATGGTAGATCTCCTACCGACAGTCTCGCATGGACCCGCACCCGCGACCAACTTCTAAGCTCCCAGTTCACTCAGAAGTTATTGTGGGAGAACAAATATGATGAGCGGATGGAGACAGATGGAGAGGACCGTGAAGAAATAAACACCATCAGGCTTCAATGGTGCTGGATCCTCTCAAATGCAGCGATAGTTTTGTTTGTCGGGCGCACAAACCCCTTCAAACTATACTTCCCACCTACGGAGGGCGTGAAACTCCATTACTACGACTTCTGTTATTTATACTCCTACGTGATGAAGAACAATCCGTACCCCGTAGGAGCACCTGAAAAACTGGTGGGCCCCGCCCTGCCTACCATCGAAGAGTTCTCACTAATTTGAACGAGAACTATTTCGGCCTTTCTTTCGTAGATGTACTCCCCCTCCTCGGGATTTATGGTTGCCAATCTTACCTGTCGTCATAGATCACAAGCTCATGTTTCCCCTGTGAGTGAAGTGCGTATGGGAGAACAATGGGTCATGTAATCACACAACCAACCAGAGGAAGCTCAGAGGCGTGTATACAAGTCCTGAACTATC
The DNA here is from genome assembly GCA_023014485.1 of Bathynomus jamesi. Lineage (NCBI taxonomy): Eukaryota > Metazoa > Arthropoda > Malacostraca > Isopoda > Cirolanidae > Bathynomus > Bathynomus jamesi. The sequence goes on from JAJOZX010005971.1 coordinate 265,741, forward strand.
CCTAGCCGTTCATCACGGTTACAGAATATTGAAGATATATGAGGTGTGGAGGTTTCAGAAGCTCCCCAACCTTTTTACACCATATATAAACACTTTTTTGAAAGATAAGGTAAAAGCCTCAGGGTACCCTCGACGAGTCGAGACCGAAAATGAAAAATTGGTGCGTATTCAACGCTACCGTGATCGTGAACGGATACAGCTTGAACGGGACCAAATTGCGAAGAACCCAGGCAAGCGCTTTAGTGCAATTGTGCCTAAATAGTCTTTGGGGGAAATTTGCTCAGAATACAGACAAGGGTAACGTCCACCTAACCCAAAGTTATAACGAGGAGTGGGATTACGCCAACGCTCCCGATAAAGAGGTCATGAAGATCCTGAATGTGGGTAATACGTACATAATAAAGTACAACAGAACCGAATTGGCTACAGATACATCACGTGTTACAAACATACCTGTAGCCAGTTTCACAACAGCATACACCCACATCAAACTTTGGAGTCTACTACATTCTCTTGGACAGAGGGTTCTGTACGCAGATACAGATAGTGTGATATTCACGGAGAGGGAAAGTGAATACTTGCAACCTGTTGGGGAATTCCTAGGTGAGTTGACTGAAGAGATCAAGGATAGTATGGAGATAGCGTCTACGCTGATTCTTTTGTCTCAACAGGCCCAAAACTTACGGGGTACGGGTGAGGGTGGGGGAGGAAATGAGATATATCGTGAAGGCGAAAGGCATCACGCTTAACCAGGCAATTCGTTGAGCTTAGAAGATGAGGGTGACCAACCACCCCAACTGACTGTAGGGACTCAGAATTTTCGGGACAGGAGCTGGGGGGCGTGAAGGAACTTAGGGGCACGAAAGTGTGTCGTAACACATAGAGAAACGCTACCAGGTGCCTGGCACCTACGATACTGTTCCCTTTGGATACCGCGAGGCGTGAATATTGCTGTCACGTTAGTGTATATTTACCTGTTGACGAAATATTAGTTTGTTCATTTTTCTAATTATTATATGTATCTGTTTCATTTATGGCGCATGAATATTTGTTATTTATATATATCATGAATTAGAAACTATTTACTTGTTGACAATGTTTTACATTTTATTTATTTTTCTATTTAAAATAAATCACGTTTCAGCGAGCGTTTCATTTTCAATTTCGCCTTTGTGTGTGTGTGTGTGTGTGTGTGTGTGTGTGCGCATGAAAAGCTCTAAGCACCACCCACTGCATATTGTTGCCCAATAAAATTAGTCACGTGACCCATGCTGCGAATCAAGGCATATCTTCTTACTGCGTACTCAGTTGACCTCTGTATGTACTGGTTCTCAGACGTGTCTTTTTAACAGTTAAAGATTTCTCGCTTAGAAGAAAAAGCGATGGCTTCCCATGATGTTGCATGCTCTACATTCCTGAAGTGTTACTCACTAAAGTCTACAGATGTGGTAAACACCCAAAGAGGTTTTAGTCATCCCTTCTTTGACTCCTTTAAAACCACATTAAATCGTGCAAAGTATGGGAAGCATGACGTCCAAATACTCTATGGTTATTCCGGCTAGAGCACTGCAGGGTTTCGCTGTACAAACGATGTAATGGATTATGCTGCAGGATTAAACTGCACTAGAGCGTTCATATATCGTGAAGTGAAAGAAGCCATGCTTGCAGAAGAGAGGCAAAGGATATGGGTTGTGAACCTTGTTGATGATTGGTATGACAGGAGATATTACGCCATGTTACATCACACCGAGCACGGGTACACTGGGGCTGTGAATGTAAATCTTATGATTATGGACAGTCTGAAATACTTATACCACTACATCCATGTATATTATGACGAGGTGTGCAGTGAAGTTGTAGCTAAAGGCTTGTGCGAGTTTTTAGTAGAGTTTAGAGACGAGTATAGTTTGTCCATCAAAAAGGACAAGTACGGACACATGTTTTTCTCAAATAGATCGCCGGAGTGTGAATAAAATGTGCATAGTTCGGGAAAGTACAATGGTGAATATCCATGAACGTAGATGTATGGTACGCATTCCAGGGAATGGGTGTGATAAAGCAATAAAACCTATATTACTTCATGTTTCGGAGATGGAGAAATTTTCTAAACGCCTTTCCAGTATAATGGGATACAAATATTTGGATGATTCGCCCAGCGAATCTTTCATGTTGGAACAATCTCGTACACGAATCATTAACACCTAGAATCGACGCACACCCCTTGTCACTCATACCCACCCGCCCCTCCCCAACCACCGGCACGGTCCCTCCGAGTCTAAACACAACGCGCTGGCTGTTCATATTCGCCTCAGAGCTTGCCCCGTCTGACGTTCTCACCTCACATTAGAAAACTAATAAAAGATGGAGCTTCATTTGAGCAGCATCCTCAATGCAGTATACGACGTGTCCGTGCTGAAGTCTGTGCGTGTATTCAGGCGTAATACCTATACTGTTAATTATGTACTTGAAACGAAATGTAGATATTCAACTCCGGTACACACAATATTGTTTATTTAAGTGTTGAAGAGATGGATAGAATCTTTGTCTTGGTTGAGAAGTGGGACGAGGACAGTAACAAAAAACCTGCAGGTGTAGGCTCAAAAAGAGAGCACATTAGCGATGCACACTCATACGCCATTATTTGTACACTGTCCATAAATCGTGATACAAAACATCCCTGCATTGATATACGGTTGATGTGGAAGATGCCGCTGCCAATAACACCCTTATCCCCACACGAAGCCGTTTCATTCGCGACAGAATGTTTGAAGTCGTCGGCTTCCGCAAACTGAAACCTATATTAGACGTCCGTGTTGCTGATATGCATTATTTTGATACGGTTCTTGAATTGAATACGTGTACACCGTCCTGCTCGATGATTTTACCAAGTGTAGAGCCGAACAAGGCGAGAATGGATTAGAACTGGCTGCGTATTCAGATGGTGCAGACTCACCGAAATATCACGAACTTTGATGCAAAGGGCTAGAACGGTACAGGGCTGAATTCACCTTCACTGTTCACCCTGAAGAATTATTTCTTTATATAAGACAAGTTGTCGGCACGATTTAGAAACATACTTCAATTGCCGATATGAGTTGTGAAAGAATTTACAGTTGAAAAGGTTTGCGTCGAAAGAATAACAACCGTTTGGAAAGGTGTGTTTATAAACTTGAGTTTAATGGTGATGTTATAGCAAACGATGTCATCTTTGTGTGTGCTTTTGACTGTATTCTATCCGCATTTAAAGAGGGTGGTAGTTTGACCCCCAATTGTAAAGTGTGCACAAAAATAGCATTAAACAAGTTGAGGCCCTTTATATTGAATATACCCTCATACTTTGAGTGGTGAAATAATGTTAATTCGCATTTATTGTGTAGTACAGAGCAATGAGGATGAAAGTGTGGACTCGATCACATGCGAGTTTACCATTTTCTTTAAGCATGGTAGAACTTAAAGCATGTATTTCAATTGTGACGTGTGTGTGTATATACATATATATATATATAAATCTTCTGTGCTAACTGCATTATTTTTTATGCATATATATATATATATATATATATATATATATATATATATACACACACATTTAACTGCAAACACGCATATAATTAACGTAAAGAACGACGCTTGTATAGGAGATATTCCGCGCAAGACGAGAGAGAGAGAACGAAACAAATGAAAAAGAGGTAACCACCCGGGAATCGAACCCGGGATCTTCCGATTGCCGGTCAGATGCGATAACCATTACACCATGGGCCTCACTCTTCCAAATGCCGTAATTCTTCTACATACTCGCAGAAACCAATGCCCCAAGGGGCACCTCCCGCATGCCGTAACATTATATACATTTAACTGCAAACACGCAGTATAATTATATATATATATATATTATATATATATATATATATATATATATATATATGTATGTGTGTGTATATTTTATTTAAGCGTGGTAGAAACCGTCCTTATTCCATGTATTTCCATTATTGATGTGTGTATATATATTAAACATGTGCTGTGTATTTTTTGTATATAGAATTCTTCTGTACTATCTGTATTATTTTTTATACGTATATGTACATATTTTAAATACACCATTTATTCCTGTTTTCATTGATTCTACTATACTGCTGTGATATTTTTTATGTAAATATATATAATTCGTATTATCACTGTTTTTGTATTTCAATATATATTAAATAGTCAGAAAGCTGTAGCCATGTTTTATTTACATCATTTAAACAAACATTAATGGAAATGAAGGGCATATATATATATATATATATATATATATATAATATATATATATAAATAAACGATACACTGTGTGTTTGTGTGTGTGTGTGTGTGTGTGTGTGTGTGTTCTGGTGACAATCTTCAGGATATACACAGCCTATCGCGAATTAGAGCCTTCAGTCATATTAAGTAATAAAAATGAGAAAAGTTAATTGTTTGGAAGAGAGCAAAATTAAACTTTCATAACATTGAAACTATGGCCCGACATGCATTTGGCGTCCCTCTACCCTACACATATGTTTGGCTACCGTACAAAACCTCGACATTGTCACATTTTTAATTTTAGATGCTAGATGGCGACATTTGACTTAATGTAAATAACGTAACCTAATTAAATTACCAAACCCAACCTTCACTATTACCATTTTCTTTTATGATATTGAATGATTTTAAGGAACATAAATTGACTGATTCTACGCAACGTCATTAATGTCACTACTCGCATGTTCTTGTCGCGATGAAGTCTGTGTGTATTCTAAAAGTTTCTCGTGTGTATATATACAGTACATATATATATATATGCTGCAAACCCACAAGGAAAAAGAAAAACGATTCCAAGGCCTTTCGTGTATTCAAAGCTACACCTCGTGACGAGGTGTAGCTTTGAATACACGAAAGGCCTTGGAATCGTTTTTCTTTTTCCTTGTGGGTTTGCAGCATTTATTCATTTCACGTGTTTTATTGTGAAATTCATCCCATATATATATATATATATATATTATATATATATATATATATATGGTGACAGTTTATATCACAGGTTAGAAATAGCGTCTGCTCTTAAAGCTCATACTGCTCTAATGAAGTAACTATCTATAGTGGGAATGTCTGAAAAATGGCAAGCAAAAGCTAGTTTAGAGCTGGAGTTGGTAGTGTTTAATAGTTCCGAAACAAGGCTGGAGCCGGAACTGTAACCACTGAACCCGGAGCATTGACAACATTAAACAAATATATGCTTTTAGGATGGAGGATGTTGATCATTTTCTTATTTTTTTGCAGGTTGGAGTCTTCCAAGGAAAAGAAACACAGGAGATGATTTACTCATCGATCGATGATGAGGCGTGAGAAAGATTTTGTATTAATAAAATTTCTATTTCTATCAATCTTTCAGCCCTTAATCTTAGTACAAGAAACGTCATTTCAAACATTTGAATCGACATGAGCAATAAAGAGTTAATTAATAAAATGAATTGTTATATTAACGTAATTTTTTAAAATAATTCAGAAATGTGTTAATCAAAGTGCTAAAGCAAGTAAGCTTTCATTCAGATGTTTCCTAATGCTAAAATTGCATACAGTTACTGAATATTGGTTGCCATAATAACATTGTACTTGCAATTTTATGATTTTTCGTGTTAGTGAGTATGTGAAATGAGTCAGACAGAATGAACAACCCGTATTTATAACGTAAAAGTACAGCAAAGAAGAATAATGATGTCATTTAACCTCTTCCATAAAATCTATGGTTATATGACGGGACCCGAACGCAGGATATTTAGATTAACAGCTTGGCACTCTAACACTACGCTACCTTAGGGGGTACAGCAACGAAGGATTTGTACATATTAAACGTCCACTATTACTGATTAGTATATATACTATAAGGGATAATCACTGCACATCCTCTTTATACAGACATTCCTCACACAACATTGGCTGTTTAGTAAACGTTCTCGATATAATATAAGCACCAAACTGCCTGTGTATTGATGATTAATTCAAATAATGAAGCTGAAGTTTCTTTAGGAAGAAAGTGATAACATTATCACAAATAAATTCCTGAAAAATATTTCATCAAGCACTGAGGTTCGCCGAAAATATTTTCATCACGTGAGGGCACTTGTTCGAGAAAAAGAAATTTCATCATCTTAAAAATCTAGGCTCATTCAGGGACGTAGCCAGGAATGTCCCAAGGGGGGGCGAACTTGAGCTACGTTCGTCAGGTTCCGTGGTGAATCGGGCGAGCCCATACAGTTAGGGGTCTGGGGAGAGTTGGCAGGTTTCCCAGCGGGGTTCGGGGTGGAGCCCCGTAAGCCAGCGCATTTTAAGCTTATTTTGTGTAAAACTCTCTGAAAACGTCAGTGCAACTGCCATTTTTGAACAGCCACTATACAGCCATTCACATAAAATATGTACCCTTTCCAACAAAAGTTTGGATAGGACAGTCACATTGGTGCAATCTAAGCTGTATTGTGATGTAATTACTTGTATTTTCTGAAATTTGAAATCAGGTATTGATCCTATAGTTTTCACATTTAATTAACAAAGAACGTATCTATTTTATTCACACATATATTGATTTCATGCATACAATTATTTAATATTAAATAATTGTATGCATGAAATCAATATATGTGTGAATAAAATAGATACGTTCTTTGTTAATTAAATGTGAAAACTATAGGATCAATACCTGATTTCAAATTTCAGAAAATACAAGTAATTACATCACAATACAGCTTAGATTGCACCAATGTGACTGTCCTATCCAAACTTTTGTTGGAAAGGGTACATATTTTATGTGAATGGCTGTATAGTGGCTGTTCAAAAATGGCAGTTGCACTGACGTTTTCAGAGAGTTTTACACAAAATAAGCTTAAAATGCGCTGGCTTACGGGGCTCCACCCCGAACCCCGCTGGGAAACCTGCCAACTCTCCCCCAGACCCCCTAACTGTATGGGCTCGCCCGATTCACCACGGAACCTGACGAACGTAGCTCAAGTTCGCCCCCCTTGGGACATTCCTGGCTACGTCCCTGAATGAGCCTAGATTTTTAAGATGATGAAATTTCTTTTTCTCGAACAAGTGCCCTCACGTGATGAAAATATTTTCGGCGAACCTCAGTGCTTGATGAAATATTTTTCAGGAATTTATTTGTGATAATGTTATCACTTTCTTCCTAAAGAAACTTCAGCTTCATTATTTGAATTAATCATCAATACACAGGCAGTTTGGTGCTTATATTATATCGAGAACGTTTACTAAACAGCCAATGTTGTGTGAGGAATGTCTGTATAAAGAGGATGTGCAGTGATTATCCCTTATAGTATATATACTAATCAGTAATAGTGGACGTTTAATATGTACAAATCCTTCGTTGCTGTACCCCCTAAGGTAGCGTAGTGTTAGAGTGCCAAGCTGTTAATCTAAATATCCTGCGTTCGGGTCCCGTCATATAACCATAGATTTTATGGAAGAGGTTAAATGACATCATTATTCTTCTTTGCTGTACTTTTACGTTATAAATACGGGTTGTTCATTCTGTCTGACTCATTTCACATACTCACTAACACGAAAAATCATAAATTGCAAGTACAATGTTATTATGGCAACCAATATTCAGTAACTGTATGCAATTTTAGCATTAGGAAACATCTGAATGAAAGCTTACTTGCTTTAGCACTTTGATTAACACATTTCTGATTATTTTAAAAAATTACGTTAATATAACAATTCATTTTATTAATTAACTCTTTATTGCTCATGTCGATTCAAATGTTTGAAATGACGTTTCTTGTACTAAGATTAAGGGCTGAAAGATTGATAGAAATAGAAATTTTATTAATACAAAATCTTTCTCACGCCTCATCATCGATCGATGAGTAATCATCTCCTGTGTTTCTTTTCCTTGGAAGACTCCAACCTGCAAAAAATAAGAAAATGATCAACATCCTCCATCCTAAAGCATATATTTGTTTAATGTTGTCAATGCTCCGGGTTCAGTGGTTACAGTTCCGGCTCCAGCCTTGTTTCGGAACTATTAAACACTACCAACTCCAGCTCTAAACTAGCTTTTGCTTGCCATTTTTCAGACATTCCACTATAGATAGTTACTTCATTAGAGCAGTATGAGCTTTAAGAGCAGACGCTATTTCTAACCTGTGATATAAACTGTCACCATATATATATATTATATATATATATATATATATATATATATATGGGATGAATTTCACAATAAAACACGTGAAATGAATAAATGCTGCAAACCCACAAGGAAAAAGAAAAACGATTCCAAGGCCTTTCGTGTATTCAAAGCTACACCTCGTCACGAGGTGTAGCTTTGAATACACGAAAGGCCTTGGAATCGTTTTTCTTTTTCCTTGTGGGTTTGCAGCATATATATATATGTACTGTATATATACACACGAGAAACTTTTAGAATACACACAGACTTCATCGCGACAAGAACATGCGAGTAGTGACATTAATGACGTTGCGTAGAATCAGTCAATTTATGTTCCTTAAAATCATTCAATATCATAAAAGAAAATGGTAATAGTGAAGGTTGGGTTTGGTAATTTAATTAGTTACGTTATTTACATTAAGTCAAATGTCGCCATCTAGCATCTAAAATTAAAAATGTGACAATGTCGAGGTTTTGTACGGTAGCCAAACATATGTGTAGGGTAGAGGACGCCAAATGCATGTCGGGCCATAGTTTCAATGTTATGAAAGTTTAATTTTGCTCTCTTCCAAACAATTAACTTTTCTCATTTTTATTACTTAATATGACTGAAGGCTCTAATGTCGCGATAGGCTGTGTATATCCTGAAGATTGTCACCAGAACACACACACACACACACACACACACACACAAACACACAGTGTATCGTTTATTTATATATATATAATATATATAGATATATATATAATATATATATATATGCCCTTCATTTCCATTAATGTTTGTTTAAATGATGTAAATAAAACATGGCTACAGCTTTCTGACTATTTAATATATATTGAAATACAAAAACAGTGATAATACGAATTATATATATTTACATAAAAAATATCACAGCAGTATAGTAGAATCAATGAAAACAGGAATAATGGTGTTATTTAAAATATGTACATATACGTATAAAAAATAATACAGATAGTACAGAAGAATTCTATATACAAAAAATACACAGCACATGTTTAATATATATACACACATCAATAATGAAATACATGGAATAAGGACGGTTTCTACCACGCTTAAATAAAATATACACACACATACATATATATATATATATAATATATAATATATATATATATATATATATATATAATTTACTGCGTGTTTGCAGTTAAATGTATAAATGTTACGGCATGCGGGAGGTGCCCCCTTGGGGCATTGGTTTCTGCGAGTATGTAGAAGAATTACGGCATTTGGAAGAGTGAGGCCCATGGTGTAATGGTTATCGCATCTGACCGGCAATCGGAAGATCCCGGGTTCGATTCCCGGGTGGTTACCTCATTTTTTCATTTGTTTCGTTCTCTCTCTCTCGTCTTGCGCGGAATATCTCCTATACAAGCGTCGTTCTTTACGTTAATTATATTGCGTGTTTGCAGTTAAATGTGTGTATGTATATATATATATATATATATATATATATATATATATATAGCATAAAAAATAATGCAGTTAGCACAGAAGATTTATATATATATATGTATATACACACACACGTCACAATTGAAATACATGCTTTAAGTTCTACCATGCTTAAAGAAAATGGTAAACTCGCATGTGATCGAGTCCACACTTTCATCCTCATTGCTCTGTACTACACAATAAATGCGAATTAACATTATTTCACCACTCAAAGTATGAGGGTATATTCAATATAAAGGGCCTCAACTTGTTTAATGCTATTTTTGTGCACACTTTACAATTGGGGGTCAAACTACCACCCTCTTTAAATGCGGATAGAATACAGTCAAAAGCACACACAAAGATGACATCGTTTGCTATAACATCACCATTAAACTCAAGTTTATAAACACACCTTTCCAAACGGTTGTTTATTCTTTCGACGCAAACCTTTTCAACTGTAAATTCTTCTTCACAACTCATATCGGCAATTGAAGTATGTTTCTAAATCGTGCCGACAACTTTGTCTTATATAAAGAAATAATTCTTCAGGGTGAACAGTGAAGGTGAATTCAGCCCTGTACCGTTCTAGCCCTTTGCATCAAAGTTCGTGATATTTCGGTGAGTCTGCACCATCTGAATACGCAGCCAGTTCTAATCCATTCTCGCCTTGTTCGGCTCTACACTTGGTAAAATCATCGAGCAGGACGGTGTACACGTATTCAATTCAAGAACCGTATCAAAATAATGCATATCAGCAACACGGACGTCTAATATAGGTTTCAGTTTGCGGAAGCCGACGACTTCAAACATTCTGTCGCGAATGAAACGGCTTCGTGTGGGGATAAGGGTGTTATTGGCAGCGGCATCTTCCACATCAACCGTATATCAATGCAGGGATGTTTTGTATCACGATTTATGGACAGTGTACAAATAATGGCGTATGAGTGTGCATCGCTAATGTGCTCTCTTTTGAGCCTACACCTGCAGGTTTTTTGTTACTGTCCTCGTCCCACTTCTCAACCAAGACAAAGATTCTATCCATCTCTTCAACACTTAAATAAACAATATTGTGTGTACCGGAGTTTGAATATCTACATTTCGTTTCAAGTACATAATTAACAGTATAGGTATTACGCCTGAATACACGCACAGACTTCAGCACGGACACGTCGTATACTGCATTGAGGATGCTGCTCAAATGAAGCTCCATCTTTTATTGTTTTCTAATGTGAGGTGAGAACGTCTACGGGGCAAGCTCTGAGGCGAATATGAACAGCCAGCGCGTTGTGTTTAGACTCGGAGGGACCGTGCCGGTGGTTGGGGAGGGCGGTGGGTATGAGTGACAAGGGGTGTGCGTCGATTCTAGGTGTTAATGATTCGTGTACGAGATTGTTCCAACATGAAAGATTCGCTGGGCGAATCATCCAAATATTTGTATCCCATTATACTGGAAAGGCGTTTAGAAAATTTCTCCATCTCCGAAACATGAAGTAATATAGGTTTTATTGCTTTATCACACCATTCCCTGGAATGCGTACCATACATCTACGTTCATGGATATTCACCATTGTACTTTCCCGAACTATGCACATTTTATTCACACTCCGGCGATCTATTTGAGAAAAATGTGTCCGTACTTGTCCTTTTTGATGGACAAACTATACTCGTCTCTAAACTCTACTAAAAACTCGCACAAGCCTTTAGCTACAACTTCACTGCACACCTCGTCATAATATACATGGATGTAGTGGTATAAGTATTTCAGACTGTCCATAATCATAAGATTTACATTCACAGCCCCAGTGTACCCGTGCTCGGTGTGATGTACATGGCGTAATATCTCCTGTCATACCAATCATCAACAAGGTTCACAACCCATATCCTTTGCCTCTCTTCTGCAAGCATGGCTTCTTTCACTTCACGATATATGAACGCTCTAGTGCAGTTTAATCCTGCAGCATAATCCATTACATCGTTTGTACAGCGAAACCCTGCAGTGCTCTAGCCGGAATAACCATAGAGTATTTGGACGTCATGCTTCCCATACTTTGCACGATTTAATGTGGTTTTAAAGGAGTCAAAGAAGGGATGACTAAAACCTCTTTGGGTGTTTACCACATCTGTAGACTTTAGTGAGTAACACTTCAGGAATGTAGAGCATGCAACATCATGGGAAGCCATCGCTTTTTCTTCTAAGCGAGAAATCTTTAACTGTTAAAAAGACACGTCTGAGAACCAGTACATACAGAGGTCAACTGAGTACGCAGTAAGAAGATATGCCTGATTCGCAGCATGGGTCACGTGACTAATTTTATTGGGCAACAATATGCAGTGGGTGGTGCTTAGAGCTTTTCATGCGCACACACACACACACACACACACACACACACACAAAGGCGAAATTGAAATGAAACGCTCGCTGAAACGTGATTTATTTTAAATAGAAAAATAAATAAAATGTAAAACATTGTCAACAAGTAAATAGTTTCTAATTCATGATATATATAAATAACAAATATTCATCGCCATAAATGAAACAGATACATATAATAATTAGAAAAATGAACAAACTAATATTTCGTCAACAGGTAAATATACACTAACGTGACAGCAATATTCACGCCTCGCGGTATCCAAAGGGAACAGTATCGTAGGTGCCAGGCACCTGGTAGCGTTTCCTCTATGTGTTACGACACACTTTCGTGCCCCTAAGTTCCTTCACGCCCCCCAGCTCCTGTCCCGAAAATTCTGAGTCCCTACAGTCAGTTGGGGTGGTTGGTCACCCTCATCTTCTAAGCTCAACGAATTGCCTGGTTAAGCGTGATGCCTTTCGCCTTCACGATATATCTCATTTCCTCCCCCACCCTCACCCGTACCCCGTAAGTTTTGGGCCTGTTGAGACAAAAGAATCAGCGTAGACGCTATCTCCATACTTATCCTTGATCTCTTCAGTCAACTCACCTAGGAATTCCCAACAGGTTGCAAGTATTCACTTTCCCTCTCCGTGAATATCACACTATCTGTATCTGCGTACAGAACCCTCTGTCCAAGAGAATGTAGTAGACTCCAAAGTTTGATGTGGGTGTATGCTGTTGTGAAACTGGCTACAGGTATGTTTGTAACACGTGATGTATCTGTAGCCAATTCGGTTCTGTTGTACTTTATTATGTACGTATTACCCACATTCAGGATCTTCATGACCTCTTTATCGGGAGCGTTGGCGTAATCCCACTCCTCGTTATAACTTTGGGTTAGGTGGACGTTACCCTTGTCTGTATTCTGAGCAAATTTCCCCCAAAGACTATTTAGGCACAACTTTGCACTAAAGCGCTTGCCTGGGTTCTTCGCAATTTGGTCCCGTTCAAGCTGTATCCGTTCACGATCACGGTAGCGTTGAATACGCACCAATTTTTCATTTTCGGTCTCGACTCGTCGAGGGTACCCTGAGGCTTTTACCTTATCTTTCAAAAAAGTGTTTATATATGGTGTAAAAAGGTTGGGGAGCTTCTGAAACCTCCACACCTCATATATCTTCAATATTCTGTAACCGTGATGAACGGCTAGGGATAGTTCAGGACTTGTATACACGCCTCTGAGCTTCCTCTGGTTGGTTGTGTGATTACATGACCCATTGTTCTCCCATACGCACTTCACTCACAGGGGAAACATGAGCTTGTGATCTATGACGACAGGTAAGATTGGCAACCATAAATCCGAGGAGGGGGAGTACATCTACGAAAGAAAGGCCGAAATAGTTCTCGTTCAAATTAGTGAGAACTCTTCGATGGTAGGCAGGGCGGGGCCCACCAGTTTTTCAGGTGCTCCTACGGGGTACGGATTGTTCTTCATCACGTAGGAGTATAAATAACAGAAGTCGTAGTAATGGAGTTTCACGCCCTCCGTAGGTGGGAAGTATAGTTTGAAGGGGTTTGTGCGCCCGACAAACAAACTATCGCTGCATTTGAGAGGATCCAGCACCATTGAACGCCTGATGGTGTTTATTTCTTCACGGTCCTCTCCATCTGTCTCCATCCGCTCATCATATTTGTTCTCCCACAATAACTTCTGAGTGAACTGGGAGCTTAGAAGTTGGTCGCGGGTGCGGGTCCATGCGAGACTGTCGGTAGGAGATCTACCATGGATATCTTCTACGATTCCACACTAAGGACGCTGGCATCCATGCCACCAGCATCCGTTAAAGAGTATGCAGTCTTCTCACCAGTGGCACGGTCTTTGCTTAGACCATCCACCCAAAAAACGCGATCGTTGACCTTAATGGCTGCTTCTCCCGTGTTGCGGGCATGTTTTATGTATACACCGGCCTGTTGCTGCAGATGTATGAGCCAGTAAACATCCTTATGCTCATAAGTGCGTGGGTTGTTTCTATAAATGATAGCCAGTGTATCTTTAGGCATGAAGTTGTTCTTGAACACAGAAAAACACAATGAGGTGATCGTGGTTGCAGCTTGTAGCGGATCGCAGTTGAATCGGACTCTATACATCCTTCTAAAGGCCTGGAAACATACTCTAAATAAGCGTACGTCATTTACACAATAACGCTCACATTCATCAGCTATATTGTGAGGATTATCTTCATTAAAACTGTTGTAGTACCTCTCAAAATCCTCACGCTCACTATCATTCATGCTAGCATAATTAAAGTAATGTTTAGGGGATGGCAGTCCTACGAAGTTTAAAGTTTCGCTAGTGAGGAAAGTGCACGGGAAATACCCTTTTGAAACTTCGGCGGCTTCGCCCATCACCTTCGATAGGATAGCTTGGTTAATTTACAAGGTGTGAATAATAAAGTGTCTTTAAACTGAACATTACCTCTTATTTGCATGTGTATAAGTTTGTTTTCTCTTTTCAAGGGATCGACTGTAAATATCTCCGATGATTCGTGTTCAAGCAGTTCCTTATAAAGGAATTGCGTATCAATTTTGTGCCATTATGAGCAAGAATATACAGTCTCTTTTTGAACTTGTCCGCTAACTTCACAATATAGGACACAAGAGTTTCACGGGGTTGTCGTGCGCGATTTTTTAAAAATGTTTGCTCGTTTACCACATTTGCGACACTCATCACTCAACGTCCATGCACTCGTCGCAGATAGTCTTACAAGTAGATGTGGGATAACCTCTTTGGTTTCAGCATCCGTGTATGTCTCTATATTGTAGTATACAGTTATACAAGGCATATTTTTAGGTTTGGCGTCTTTTATTTTGCATACATGTTTTACACCATCAGCCTTATATAGCTCATGGCATGTAAAACAACAAATTTCATCACATTTATGCCTGAATTTTACCCCAATTGTCCATCATATGAAACATCCCGCATTCGCTGATTCTCGTTTTCTTGCACGTGCCATTTGATTTATGGAATTCAAAACACTTCTTATTGAAAAATGAGCGTCTACACAATTACAGTCCCTGTTCTCAGCTTCAACTACACGACTTTCACATTTGGAGCTTTTACTGCTCACATACCATGTGGCAATCCTTACAATGTTTCACTCAAGACATCCCTTACATAAATCATGATGTCTTCCATATTTTCGACTTTTATCATAACTCGCGTAAAGGTCCCTTATATTGCGGATGGGGAGATGGGTTGTCCCTGACAGCCCTAAAATAAGTAGAGGTCTTGTACGGTATCTCACACTGCTTTTAAAAACATCATAGTCCCACGACGATCGTCCATTGCAAATACAACTATACAAATATTCATTTCCTGCTCTACCCTTCTCAACTCTTCAGGACCCATATTACAGTCAAACTCGATCTTGCAGTCTGCGGCCAGTTTACGAGCACGCTGCACAACCGTCGGCAACCAAATTTTTCTGGCCATGCATTTAGTACAGTAAACATATGAGCTAAGACTACTGCTATGAAGCTGCAACCACGCTCGGAGTTTATATGCTGTCTGTAAATAGCCTGAGAATTGAAGTTAAGAGTATAAGGTGTGGCCGTATGTTCCGCAACACGGAATACGTCGTCAATCTCTATCGTGAAGTTGTCTATGTTAATGCGATACTACTTTGAGAGGCCTGCATTATGTAGTCTATATGCCAAGCGCCTGTATGGTATTACTACCCAAAAATCACTATATCTCCGTCATCTGACCCGAACCCGAAGGACAGTCACATCCTGGCTTCACGTCCCTCACTGTCCCTCACTGCTATACATGGTTCGCGGGTCGACCTTGACTACGTACTGGGTTGTAATCGGGGCTGGGATAGGGGTGGCGGTGCGCACCAGCTCGAATGCTATGCTACTGTCTACAGAATGAGATGTTGCTGTTGTAGAGGGTACGGTCGGAATTGAAGAGGAATAACGTGGCACAGTTTTATTTGTAGAAGGAACTACTGTGGGGCTGTGTCGTAAGACGTAGAGGGCTGGGGCTTTATTACTGTGGGTCTAATATCCGACGCACTCCTTGAGCGCTTTACACCTGACGTGGAAGGCGATTCAGCAACTTCTTCAAGCCCCCACTTTCTCCTCGAATTGTCGCGTGGGGATGCTACAGTTGGCGTTGCTGTGGGTTCGCTAGCTGGGGTAATGGGGCACTCTGTAGCCTCAACAACATCTACACTTTCATCGGCATCATGTGTATATGGGATATGTTGCTGGCACAGTACCTCATCCTCATTCACGGTTCTGGGGAAGAAGAAGAAAGACAAGACTCTAGAATATAAGAAGCATCACTTAAAATTTTTTTGTATTTTAAATGTTCCACTAGGGGTGTGACGTGTTAGAGATGGATTCTGTAAAAAATTAAAACAGTGAAAAGTCTCCTGATGAGAAAAGAATCTTATACCAAGAAGCTCTGCAGAAATTTCTTCATAAGTACGAAAATTATAAGAATCCGACAGAGGTCCCCGTAGTTATTAGGCACAGCGCAGACGACGTTGGGCATGGAAGCATAGGACCTGAGGCCGAGGCTAGAGACGAACAGTCAAAGAACAACGGAACGACTCCACAACATATCGAGCATGTATTAAAATGCAGTCTCCCACATACATTGAGGAATAAAGGTTTAAGTCTTTATAATCTATTGAGTGAGGATCCCATTATACAGTGGACCGATACAGGTGAGGTTGTTGTTGAAGGATCAAAGGTACAGGGCTCGAACATCACGGACATCACGGGTGAGAAAGTGGGATAGCCCTCACCAGCAGGATGGGAACATATAAAGCAAAACTACAACAAATAAATGTCCCCAAAACACTGATAGGTAATCTGAACATGTTAAAAGGCTTGGGGCAAGCCTCGCATGTACCACAGCTGAACACGTCTTCGCACTCAGCGGTAACATCTCTGAAGAGGAGGAAGAGAGACCAAACAGCAACGACCAACCCTACCCGAGCGCCCCTAAAATACGCAAATGGCTAACATATTAAGAAAACGTTATTATGACATTTCTAGCCCAGCCTCCTACGGTGGCGTTAATAGACTGTACAGAGGCGTTTATAATGAGGGAGTAGGGAAAAAAGATGTTGAGAGGTTTTGCGGGCACAGGATGTTTATACACTTCATAAGCCGGTGAGAAAACGGTTTAAAACGGCCAAGACAACAGCAGTCTCGGTTGATTCTATTTGGCAGGGGGATTTAACAGACATGCAAAGATATTCAGTGAATGGAGGCTACCGCTACATCCTATTCATAATAGATGTGTAAAAAGTGAACAATGAACAATAGTTTTATGTTCGAATGTCCATTTTTACATTAGAAGCCAAAATCGCAGAAGCGAGTTTTGGGTAAAATTTCGATTTGTAATAATGACTTATACACTATGACGTCACAAAATAACTTTATTCCCTTTACGTTCCCACTCTGTGTCTCTAATTCGTTCTTGTAAATCTTCCTAACAATGATTCGTACTATACGTACAAATTCAATAACTATGACGTCACATTTTCCCGTCATTAATTTCCCTTCATCATATCTCTAGTATTCAATGTATGAAAATTTATATATCATCATAATAAAAACTGTACACCCTATAGAAGTCATTATTTATGTTATGTAGTATAAATATAACTATTATTCGACCATATCCCCGCCCCCATACGTCCATATTTTAGCTTGACCATTATCGTATGTAATTTTTATTAAATAATCATCTTTACTCGTGTCAGTCATGAAATGCAAAAAAAACTTTCGCAGTTCGTTCGGGAACGCGAAAAAACGTTCTCGTATTATTTTTTTCATTTTTACTTTCAAGTGCGTTCAACCCTCGCAAGATATTCATAAATGCTTAGTAAGTGATTATCAGAAATTCCACTCATCACAGCATAATTTGAACGCTTCTAAGACAAAAAAGGTCTCCTTTCGCTCTGATTCGAATTTATAACATTATAGCATATTATTTCGTAAAATAAATTATCTCGTAAGTGCCATGTACTTTGTATTATATTTCTAACATCTTAATTTCTTAATTGTCTATTAATATGAAACACTGTAAAAACAAGACAAAGTTATAGTAACTGTTTAATTGTAATTAACTGTAATACTTTAAATTAACAATAACTTGTAATGTACTTTAATGAAACTGTAATGAACAATAACTTGTAATGTACTTCAGTGAAACTAATTAAATGTAATGATTTAATTTATAATGTAAGAATATACTTTAATGGAATTGTAATTAAAACAATAATAAGCGAATATGAATTAATTGTAGTTGTAATCCATAATTGTAATCGTAATTGTAATGAACCAAATTAATACGTACTCAGTCATGTACTCAAAATTGTGCTTATGGCTATTACGAAATGATATTGCCGTCAAAATGTAGAATCGGCGATTTGTTATTTTTATATTTTTTATTCTTTTTAGTTGAAATCATGTGTTTAAAAAAAGGGGGGAAACTTAACCTTCGATTGTCTCCCCCAAACATTAGACTATATTATACTTTACTTATAAAATTACTCCACTTCATTTAAGGCACTTCATTATTAGACTTCTTCAGGTTAGCACTTCATCGTTGCACTTCATCATTGTACTTCATATTAGCACCTCATAAGGAGGGGGGCAGAGGCCCCTTGCCTCCTTAATATATTTCTAGATTCCGGCCTGAGCTATGGTCGAAAGAGATCGAACCTCTACCCTTGTAAATTCAGAGAAGTACCTGTATATTTTTAAGAAGTAAACCACACTTTAAGAAGTTTTTATCTTTTTCCTTCGAGCCGTGCTCTCTGCAGGAACTCAGTCAGTAAGTCGACAAGTTATAAAAGAAAAGTCGATAATTATAAAAAGAGAAGAATTAATAAGCGAGAGAAAAGAATTAGAAAGAATTATAGAAAAGTATAAAGAAGAAACATCCGTTGCAGCCTCCTAACTAGAACCCCCTTCGAATCCGAACCGACAAAGGGCCATAAAGGGGGGTTAACAACTGGCGACCCTGCCAGGATAAGAAGAAGAAGATTATTAAGAAGAGGATTCTTCCAAGCTGGCGACCTACTACCAGGATAAAAATCAAGACGACTCCATAGGGACATAGAAGAAGATATGGGGTCTAACAACTGGCGACCCTATACCAGGATAAACACATAGAAGAAGGAAAATAACAAGACTAGACCCTTTAACCAGGATCTTCACGACTCCAGGATTCTTCCAGTCTTCCAGACCCTTTACCAGGATAATAAGAAGATTTTAACCAGAAGATTTTTAACCAAGAAGATTTTACCCAAGAAGATTTTTACCCAGAAGATTTTTACCCAGAAGATTTTTACCCAGAAGATTTTTACCCAGAAGATTTTTACCCAGAAGATGTTTAACCAGAAGATTTTAGCCAACAAGACGTCTTCAGGACACGTCTCAAGGATTTTCCCCATAGAAACTTTTGTTAAGTACATTTTGTTTTTTAAGTAATTTATAAACACTTGAAAAGTCCGTATTATTAACAGTTAATATTTAGTATGGAGCCATAATTTAACACAAAACACAGTGAACATTCAGACACCAGTGATACATTTTTTTTTAGTGAAACAGTAATTTTCACAAAAGTTAAAAGTCACAAAAGTTAATTGTAACCGAGTTAATTTCAAGAGAGTTATTTTCAGAGTTATTTTCACTGTTATATTCAATATAGACTAATTTTATTTTTGTACCAAACATAATAATACCAGAGTGAAATGTTGTTTACCTTTTTTTATTTTTTGTTTGCAAATTTTTCTTCAATTACTGAATTGAATTGACTTGCAAATTAAGAGAGAGAATTTCAGTTATTTTCACTGTTATATTCAGTATAGAATAATTTTATTTTTATGTACCTTCCCGTACATTAGAATGAAATATTGTTTACATTTTTTTTTATTTTTTGTTTGCAAATTTTTCTTCAATTACTGAATTGAATTGACTTGCAAATTAAGAGGAGAGTTTACAGAGTTTAGAGAGAGTTTATAGATTTAGAGATACTTGAAGTAATTTTGAAGTCATTTTTTTTTTAAGTCATTTTTTAAGTCATTTTTTTGAAGTCAGTTTTGAAGTCAGAAGGTTGCACCAAGAGGGTCAACCAAAACAGAGGTTAGTCGTCTCCACTTGATAACGATCAAGTGCAGTCATTTTCCATTTTTAGTTTCATTTTCAGTTCAGAATACTTGATAAGAGGTCAAGTCAAAAGGTTGCGCCAAAACGGCCAACCGCCCCAGAGATTTATAGAGATACTTGATAAGAGTTCAAGTCAATAGGTTGCATCTAAGAGGGACAACCGCCCCAGAGATTTATAGAGATACTTGATAAGAGTTCAAGTCAATAGGTTGCATCTAAGAGGGACAACCGCCCCAGAGATTTCAGTTATATTCGAAGTCAGAGTTAGATTCGAAGTCAGAGTTAGATTCGAAGTCAGTTAGATTCGAAGTCAGAGTTAGATGCGAAGTCAGAGTTTATTTCAAGTCAGAGTTTTACTTGAAGTCAGAGAGATTTATTCCAAGTCATTTTTATTCCGAGTCCCAAGTTAGTTTTCAATGCAGTCAATTGAATTCAACTTTTCCGTTGTAATTTAAGAAATGTAATTTAAGAATTTAATTCAACCTTTTTTTTGTGTTTGTGAGAAGAAAATTGACCTATCTGTCTTTTCTTTTCATGCCATTGTTACGTATATAGATATATAGTTATGTAATTCATTAATTGCCACAAAACCGTTTTTACAATTGTTTGTAACGATTTTGGTAATTATTGTAATGTATATGAGGAACATGCCGTTCCTCCGTTTTGTTTCAACTTTTTTTTAGTTTTTGTTCTAAGTAGTGTGACAAGCAATCTTTAAAAAAAAAAAAAAAAAAAAAAGAGCAAAGTGCTCACGAAAAGATGTAATTCTCAATTTCAAACTTATATCCCCCGCTTAGTCACTCAATTCCCCCGAATGTCGTACTCCAACCTTTGTCTTTTTTTTATTTTTATTTTATTGAACTTAAAAGTTTGTTTTATTGTGTTTTACAATTAGATATTAGTAACAATAGTCACTTAAATGATCCACCTTTGGGTTAATTTTCCGACAACTAAACGATACCTGTAATTTAGAATTTTATAATAATAATAATAATAATAACAATAACAATAATTGACAAACTTTAAAAAATTTTATAACCCATCTTAAATTATTATACATCATTTTTAAACTTTGTTAATTCAAAAAAACCTTCCAAATCCCTACACATTTGACCACAGGTCTATACATCATCCACTACGTAATTCGATTTGTTTTTACAACAGTCAATAAAAATGCATGCACACTATATATATACTATATATATATACAAACCTGATGCTAAAATCATTGAATATAAAAAAAAAAAAACTATTTCATTACGTAAGTGCAACTTATGCTATTTAGTCTTAATCATTTTTGCTTACTATATATAAATTCTCGCTCATGCATTTATACAGTTAATTTAACAATCTGTCTCGAAATTATCAGATACACACTTTGTACCCAACAAACATAAATACACATTTGACCACAGGTCTATACATCATCCACTACGTAATTCGATTTGTACCTACAACAGTCAATAAAAATGTATGCACACTATATATACTATATATACAAACCTCATGCTCAAATCATTGGATATCACAATAAACTATTTCATTGCGCGTAATTTAGTCTTAATCATTTTTGCATTCATGCATTTATTAAGTTGCTTTATCTATTCCTTAACGTAAATGTATATATATATATATATATATATAACCCTAAACCCATCTTAAAATTATTATACATCATTTTTAAACTTTGTTAATTCAAAAAACCTTCCAAATCCCTACACCTTTGACCACAGGTATATACATCATCCATTACGTAATTCTATTTTTACCTACACTAGTCAATAAAAATTAGCTTATAGATTGTACGATTTATATTTTTCCCTCTTACCTATTCATTATGAGTATAATTTATCCCACAGAAGAAAAAATAAAATTTTGTAAAATTTTTTAACCATATCATTGTTTATCTAACTTAATTGGTTGTCTAAATTAATGTATTAATCCTATTAAATGTTTGTCTAAACTAAAGTATTAATCTTTGAATTCCTTTATATTATATAATAACTCACTTGTTCTGTATAAAACTTGTAATGTAAGAAAAATTCGTCACCTAACTTGAATTAGTTAGGATGTTATTTTCTCATTTGTATTGTATTAATGGTACCCTATTAAATTATTGTATAAATATCATTTTAAAAGGGAGAGTAATGTAAAAAGTGAACAATGAACAATAGTTTTATGTTCGAATGTCCATTTTTACATTAGAAGCCAAAATCGCAGAAGCGAGTTTTGGGTAAAATTTCGATTTGTAATACAGTGCCCGCGAAAAGTATCCGATCACCCTTGAAATTTGTATTTTTTACATAAAAAACAATGTTTAAATGTATACTAACCTTATATTAGTATTTTGTCATCTGTCCTTTGGTTTGGATGACTTGTTCTAGACGTTTTGGCATGGATTTAATCAAGTTTTGACAAACTTCCACTGATATTTCCTTGCACCATACCTTTTTGATGGCCTCTTGTAATTTTTCGACTGAGCCAGTGTCGTGGCATTCAACCTTATTTTTTATTATTAGCCACAGATTTTCTATCGGATTGAGATCTGGACTATTACCAGGCCAATCCAAAATATCAAATTTATTGTCAGTAATCCATTTTGTCACTATTTTGGCCCTGTGACATGGTGCACCATCATGCATGTATGTTTTTGTCCTTTGGATTGCCATTGCCATTGGAAGTTTATCCTGTAGCATTGCTAAATACCGTGCACCATTCATAGTTGTGTTCTTCGGAAGAAAATATAAGTTTCCACGCCCATAGTAACCGAAACAACCCCAAACCATCACACTTGGAGGGTGTTTCATTGTCTTTAGGGTGTATTTAGGGTCCATCCTATTTGAGCCAATAGGCCGGCGAACCTTTTTTGGACAACTTCTGAATGTCAAAATGTCGACTCATCGCTAAATAAAACCTTCTTCCAGTCATCAACAGTCCAATGAATGTATTTTTTACAAAATGCGACACGTTTTTTACGCATTTTTTCATTAATGAACGGTTTCTTAGCAGCATGGCGAGATGGTAATCCGAGTTCTTTTTGGAGCCGCTCCTGGATAGTTCGTTCAGAAACACCAGATAACAAATTATTCATATTAAATTTTATTTCTTTCGCAGTTATTGTTGGGTTTTTCAATACTAAACGTTTCATAAGTTTGTCTGTTCGCGAATTTGTTTTTCTCGGTCTGCCAGATCGTTTTTTAGGGACTGGCGTGGTTAGGCCACCATTGTTCTTAGCCCGTGAAACCCATAAATTAACGGTACTTTGGGATATGTTTAATTCCTTAGCTATCTGTCTCTGTGATTTCCCACATGCATGCAAAGCAACAATAGCACCTCGACAATCACTCTTAAGTTGTTTTTTAGCACACATTATATATGAATTTTATTTACACCACTTTCTGTAAAAAAAAAAAATATAAGAAATTTACACAAACAGTGAAATCTGACAAATTTGAGACACAGCCACCCGCAACGAAGGCTACCAGAACACTAATTGAGAATGCTTTGGATAGCTCTCATATCAGCGAGCAACCTCAAAGTTACCAGATGTCGCTAGAACAAATAGAAAGTGAATTACGTGTCTCTGAATATCAAGGGAAAATATTGTATTTTCTTGAGTGATCGGATACTTTTCGCGGGCACTGTAATGACTTATACACTATGACGTCAAAATAACTTTATTCCCTTTACGTTCCCACTCTGTGTCTCTAATTCGTTCTTGTAAATCTTCCTAACAATGATTCGTACTATACGTACAAATTAAATAACTATGACGTCACATTTTCCCGTCATTAATTTCCCTTCATCATATCTCTAGTATTCAATGTATGAAAATTTATATATCATCATAATAAAAACTGTACACCCTATAGAAGTCATTATTTATGTTATGTAGTATAAATATAACTATTATTCGACCATATCCCCACCCCCATACGTCCATATTTTAGCTTGACCATTACACTGGGGAACAAATTTCAACTTTTTGTCTACTGAATTAGATTTGACAGTTAGTTCTAGGTAATTTGGGTGCGCTGAGCACGAATTGTTACTCGGTTTTGCTCTATCAGGTCCTGATTTTGCTCAACACCCCTCCTCTTTCGTCGTATTCATAAAAAGGTTTTTTTCTCAATACTCGCTGTCTTTTTGCAGTTACACATTATGCAACTAGGTTTTTATCTAGGTATTTGTACCTATTGTTATGGTATTGTTGTATTATGTATATTTTTATATGTAACACCCTAAAAATATTCTTAATTTTGTCATTTTTAACCCATTTTAATATTAGTAAATTAAGCTAAAAATATCATAGAATTCTAAAATTTTCTCGAGCGTTCCTGTTCTCTGTAGAGTATTCTAGAGGGACAACTAAAATATATAAAAGCGACTCGTTTCCAGAGTTAATCAGTCAATTCAATCAGTCAGTCAGTCAGTTGAGTTAGTTAATTAAGTTTGGGCATTAACATAATTTTGAATTGGCATATGATTTAGTGAGTAATTTTGTCATCGTGATTTAATATAGTTGATTTAATTAGACGTAATTTATATTGTACCTACTCATCCGTGTTTCTAGTTTAATTTCATAGATTGTAAGTACCTATTTCATAATAAGTACCTATTTAAACTAATTTTTGTGTTTATATTTCAGATTTTCTTAAATTTATATGAATTAAGGGCTTTAAATACCTTTACAAATTGGCAGAACAATCAAGCAATATGTCATCAAGCACTAGAAAGTTCAAATGCAAAAACAACCCTGATTCCTTCTGTTATATATGTGGAAATTTTACACTTCCACATCAACGAGCAAATATAACTGACTTCGTAAAAAGAGCTTACTTAGCTTATTTTGGCATAAAACTGGGGGACCAAGATATATCGTGGGCTCCACATAAAGCCTGCACTATATGCATTGAAAGACTGCGACATTGGACGAAGGGTTCGGATTCAAAAATACCTTTTGGAGTTCCGATGGTAAGTTTATGATTTCATAAAACTACGTAATTTAATCACTAGTATACTGTAACTTACCTAAATGTAATTGTAACTTAGGTACATAAACAAAAATTTACAGAAAATGTTTATAAGAATCTCAAATATTGCATAAGGTTGAAACACATAGAAATGTTAAATGTTTGGGTGATAACTTTTGATAAAATTCATAAAAACAAGTCTCTCGTCGCTTTTGTTAACGCTTTACAATTTTTTTTCCATATCAGGTGTGGCGAGAGCCTACTAACCACGAGACCGATTGCTACCTTTGCTTTGTCAAGACTTCGGGCTTCACTAAGAAAAATAAACATTGTATCGAGTACCCAAATTTCGACACCGCGATACGACCTGTGCTACATTCAAATGAGATCCCCATTCCAAAATTTAAGGGTCTGCCAACTCAAGAATTAGTTGAAGATGTTCCTGAAAATATTGTTATGCACTTTGAGGAGTCAGACACCGATTTTGACCCCAGCGTATTTGAAAGTCAAAACGATCCGCAAAAGTTTAACCAGGCCGAGTTAAATGATCTTGTAAGGGATCTAAATTTGCCAAAAAAGGCTGCGGAAATTTTAGCTTCAAGACTTAAAGAGAAAAACTTGCTTACTTCAAACACATACATTTCATTTTACAGAAAAAGAGAAGAAGAACTTGTTAAATATTTTAGAACAGAGGATAGTTTAGTATATTGCTGCGACATAGTTGGTTTGGGTTTGTTAAAGAAGATGGGGGTTGAGTCTTACGATGCAAATGATTGGCGCTTGTTTTTAGACAGTTCGAAAAGAAGTCTTAAGTGTGTGTTGTTGCATAATGGCAATCTATACGGCTCGATACCGATTGGGCACTCAACAAAATTAAAAGAAAAGTATGAACATATAGAAAAGTTTTAAATCTTATCAAATATAGGGAGCACGAGTGGATCATATGTGTTGACTTAAAAATGGTTAATTTTCTGCTAGGACAACAAGGAGGGTATACTAAATATCCCTGCTTCCTTTGCTTATGGGACAGCAGAGCCAAGGAAGAACATTATTTCAAACAAATCTGGCCAGCACGAACATCACTTACTGTCGGAGAAAAAAACGTAATTAATCCACCTTTAGTGAGCAGAGATAAAATCATATTTCCTCCTCTGCATATAAAACTAGGCCTCATTAAACAATATGTAAAAGCTTTAGATACGAACGGCGAGTGTTTCAAATACATAACTTCAAAATTTCCAAGTTTAAGTTATGAAAAAATCAAGGCGGGAATTTTCGACGGTCCACAAATAAGAACAATGATTAAAGACAGCAATTTTCCTAATGTCATGAATGAACGCGAAAAAATGGCTGGTTCTCATTCGTGGACTTGATAGAAAACTTTTTAGGCAATTATAGGGCAGATAACTACGAAGAAATCGTAAAAAAACTTTTAAGGGACTACAAAGAGTTAGGTTGCAATTTCCAAGTAATTTAGGTGATGTAAGTGACGAACAAGGGAGAGATTCAACCAAGATATCAAAATTATGGAGGAACGGTACCAAGGCCGCTGGGATTCCCACATGATGGCTGATTACTGCTGGTGCTTGAAAAGAGACCTGCCATCAACAAGCAAATACGCTAGAAAGTCTTACAAAAGAAAATTTTTGCCACAGTGAAAGCTTCATATCTGTTTGTTTTTTATTTTAAGTCATTTCTATCGTTATAATGTAATTTTACTGTAGTTTGAACTGCTTGTATTCATGAAACTTGAAAAAAAAATTTAACACATGACTTAATTTTTTAGTCCTAATTTGAAAAATCTGGAAAATGGCACATAGGCTGTCGACAAGAATCAGGACCTGATAGAGCCAAACCGAGTTGAAATTCGTATTCAGCGCACCCAAATTACCTAGAATCAAGTGTCAGATATCATTCAATAAAATACGTGTTGCCCAGTGAATTATCGTATGTAATTTTTATTAAATAATCATCTTTACTCGTGTCAGTCATGAAATGCAAAAAAAACTTTCGCAGTTCGTTCGGGAACGCGAAAAAACGTTCTCGTATTATTTTTTTCATTTTTACTTTCAAGTGCGTTCAACCCTCGCAAGATATTCATAAATGCTTAGTAAGTGATTATCAGAAATTCCACTCATCACAGCATAATTTGAACGCTTCTAAGATAAAAAAGGTCTCCTTTCGCTCTGATTCGAATTTATAACATTATAGCATATTATTTCGTAAAATAAATTATCTCGTAAGTGCCATGTACTTTGTATTATATTTCTAACATCTTAATTGTCTATTAATATGAAACACTGTAAAAACAAGACAAAGTTATGGTAACTGTTTAATTGTAATTAAATGTAATACTTTAAATTAACAATAACTTGTAATGTACTTTAATGAAACTAATGAACAATAACTTGTAATGTACTTCAGTGAAACTAATTAAATGTAATGATTTAATTTATAATGTAAGAATATACTTTAATGGAATTGTAATTAAAACAATAATAAGTGAATATGAATTAATTGGTAGTTGTAATCCATAATTGTAATCGTAATTGTAATGAACCAAAATTAATACGTACTCAGTCATGTACTCAAAATTGTGCTTATGGCTATTACGAAATGATATTGCCGTCAAAAATGTAGAATCGGCGATTTGTTATTTTTATATTTTTTATTCTTTTTAGTTGAAATCATGTGTTTAAAAAAAGGGGGGAAACTTAACCTTCGATTGTCTCCCCCAAACATTAGACTATATTATACTTTACTTATAAAATTACTCCACTTCATTTAAGGCACTTCATTATTAGACTTCTTCAGATTAGCACTTCATCGTTGCACTTCATCATTGTACTTCATATTAGCACCTCATAAGGAGGGGGCAGAGGCCCCTTGCCTCCTTAATATATTTTTAGATTCCGGCCTGAGCTATGGTCGAAAGAGGTCGAACCTCTACCCTTGTAAATTCAGAGAAGTACCTGTATATTTTTTAAGAAGTAAACCACACTTTAAGAAGTTTTTATCTTTTTCCTTCGAGCCGTGCTCTCTGCAGGAACTCAGTCAGTAAGTCGACAAGTTATAAAAGAAAAGTCGATAATTATAAAAAGAGAAGAATTAATAAGCGAGAGAAAAGAATTAGAAAGAATTATAGAAAAGTATAAAGAAGAAACATCCGTTGCAGCCTCCTAACTAGAACCCCCTTCGAATCCGAACAGACAAAGGGCCATAAAGGGGGGGGTTAACAGATGTATTCTCTAGATATTTGTAGCTAATTCCCCTGAAAAATAAATCGCTTGAAACAGTTGCTAAAGCCACCAAAACGTTGATGTTGAAAGAAAACAGGATTCCTGGCTATTTTTGTACGGACATGGGGAAATAATTTATAGGCCAAGCTTTTCAGACCATGTTGACAGCGTTTAATATCAGTTATTACACTAGCAATTCTATACATAAGGCATCTTTAGCTGAAAGAGTTCAACGTACCATAAAGGAACGCATGCATCGCTATTTCACACATAAAAACACATACAGATATATAGACATTCTTGTTTCGCTGGCCTCATCCTACAACCGTTCACACCACCGAGCGAATGGAACAACACCTAACGAAATTTTAGAAAGAGGTACGCACACAGAACGTGAGGTGATAAAAGATATTCGTAGAGTGCCACCACGCTCTAGGCGTTTCAAAATCAGTGATTTTGTAATACTGTCGCGTTCGGGGAATAAGTTCGCGAAGGGATTTGAGCCAGGTTGGACACGTGAGATTTTTAAAGTTAGGGCTGTGAGACCTAAAGACGAGATAATGATTTATTACTCTGAATATTTGAATGGGGAAGAAAATGCAGGGGGCTTTTACAGTGAGGAGCTGCAGAAAGTGACATTTAATTTAGGAAAAAAGTGCTTAAAATTGAAAAATTTTTGGAAGCAAAGGTTCAAGAGAAAAATGTACCTGGTGAAATGGCTGGGGTACCCAGAAAGCTTCAACACCTATATAAAAGCTGATGCAATAATGAAGCTTAAATAGTATACAACATGGCGCCTAACCACTTCTACGTCACACTCCCGTCCTCTTTTCTATGTCAGTACATCCTGATAACACCCTGGCCAACTTTGTAACAGAACTCCATGGGCCATTGAATTGGGCCGTGAATCATATGAGGCAGGAATATGCGAGTTTCAATTGGCTACCAAATTTTTAAGTTTTGATAATAAAGAACCTGTTTTTACGGCTCTTAGAAACCGTGATGAGTGTGAAAAAGCCGGAGTAACGCGGGGCTATATCATGCCCGCCGCCCAGAGTGGGTAGGCGCAGTACTACACTACAGAAGTAACAGTAGGACTGGATCAATATAACACAGTCGAGAATGTTGTGAGAGACTTAAATGGTAGTTTGAAAAGTTCAAATCTTACGTCTGATTTAGTATACGAAATCGTAAAGAAAGATACCCCGGCCCATACTTTGACTCTAAAATCAAAGGCTAACAGAAATATTAAAGACAAAGGGCTGTTTAAAATTATAACCTAGGGCAGATATGGGGCAGCCATCCAAAGAGATACTTTTCACGAACCACAACATGACTTGTGCAGTTTATTGTATTAGTTGAACTTGGAGAAATTGAACGATGGAGACCCTCCCCTGGACATGTGCTATATTTACAGCAATATCGTGGAACATCAGGTTGTTGGGGATACCCAGGCACAGCTGCTGCCCATCACCCACATTCCAATCATAGAGGAAAAAGCTTAAGCATCACATACGAGAAGCTTCATTATCTCAAAGTCGCAGCTAACTTACTAGCCAGTATCTTAATATATATAAGAACGATTGAGGGGAAAAAGTTTCCATTCGGTGATGGGAGCTTAACAGTGAAGCTACACTTCCGTCGCACTGTGATAGAATGACCCGAAGGCCTTTCACAGTCTATCGAGGCGTGAGATACCAGCGCGAGAGTGAGATTGGTTCCATTTTTTCAACCATACTGCGTACGGCTGTACCCTTGCTGAAGAGTGGTGTCAGATATCTCGGTAGGAAAGCGTTACAATCAGGTCTTAACACTGTAGAAGACATAATGGCCGGGGCTAAGACTAAAGAAGCTCTAAAAATGCACTTAAAACGTACACGGGACAAAATTATCAAAGATGTAAAGAGAAAAATGGGTGGTGGTGGAAGAAGAAGCGACCTGTACGGAAGAAGAAAGGGTTACCAGTACATGGCATTAAAAGTAAAAGGACATCAAACAAGAAGAAGTGTTCTAAGCGCATGAAACCTATGGTTGACCACTTTTTAACTGATATAAGCTAAGGATGTTACTCTCATGAATCATAGGCTGATTACTATTTGTTGAGAGAGTGCCTCTATTTCTGACGCGCCATGGCACGTTTCATCCATCCATGTAGTTCACAATGTTGTAAATCGGAGTTGGCCCTCTTTGACATGCCCCTAACACAAGTATCTATAGAGCACAGTGACTTTATTACAGTTAATCGGCTAAACACCATTAGCTCGCCGAGTGATCCCAAGCTCAGGCCCTTACTTTTTGATCCAAGTTTTGTGCATGTGTACGCTAAACTACGGATAGCCCATACAGACGGAACGGATTGCGAAAACGATTATGTTGTATACCCAGAGACCAACTTTCTACACTCCATATTCAGTCAGTGTGACGTGTATTTAAATCAGGTCAACATCTCGGCAGGGTCTGGCTACTACCACCTACGGGCCAATCTGGAAAATGTCCTCAACTTTTCAAAGGAAACGAACGATACCTTTTTAACTACAGAAAGCTCTTATCAAGCTAAAGACGAAAGTAGTATAAGGGCCAAATTTTAAAATTCTAAAAAGAAGATAGATGAATGCTTTTGGCGCCTACACACAGATTTCACAGTCCAGGAGAAGCTGCTTGTGAATCCCAGGAGATTTGCTTAAATCTGGGTGCTGACTAATAAGAGAGCGCGAAGCCTGTGGTGATTCATATTATGGAAACATATCTCCGCGTGCGCCGTGTGAAATTAAACTCCGTTAAGGAACTAGAAATTGAAAAAAAATTACTAAAAGGTTATTAATTGGAATGCAGGAACACGCTTCTGTGAATGGAAAATA
The DNA here is from genome assembly GCA_023014485.1 of Bathynomus jamesi. Lineage (NCBI taxonomy): Eukaryota > Metazoa > Arthropoda > Malacostraca > Isopoda > Cirolanidae > Bathynomus > Bathynomus jamesi. Next base: position 297,035 of record JAJOZX010005971.1, read on the forward strand.
CAAAAAGACCGCATTTAATTTCGAAAATTTCGGCCTTAAAAATATAACCCTGTACGTCAATGGGTTGGCCTTAGGTGGGACATTGGAAACGAATTATTCTACAGATGACGAGTTCCTGCTCTACTGGAGAGAGTATAGCAATCTTGCACTCTCCCTCGACTTATCTGCGGGTATAAACACGCAAATAAGCCCACAGCAGAGTGGGAACATCTCAGTCAAATTTGAATTCGCCAAGCCGTTAGACCCCCCATATTAGTGTAGTAGTTTTCCTCGAGTCGCAAACCCTAATCGAAGTTGACAGGTTTAGGGGTGTAGTCACTGACTTTTAAAAATGGACACGAATACACCCCAGAGAGTGAAGAAAAGTGATCGATTCACACGCCCCAAATTTATCGGCGTGTTTGCGAAGAAAGAAACATTGAAATTACCAACTACGACAGACAGCGGCCCACTTATGGTAAATACGGATGTTAGTGGTGGAGAAGGGATTCATTGGGTAGCCGTTTATTTTAAAAATAGGGAACGAATGTTCTATTTTAATTGACTGTGCAAACATCAAAAGAATGATGCTATTATTATAAAATTTCTCGAACAACTACAAATTCCCGAAATAGTGTGGAACCCTTACCGATTCCAGAGCTACTACAGCAATGTCTGTTGCATGTACTGTTTGTGTTTTCTCATGCATATGGCCCACGGGAACGAATTTACAAATTTTTTAAAAATTATTCGACTTGTGTGACACTGAACTGGATGATGAACTAGTATGCATCCAGATAAAAAACAGGTTCTCGTTTGTAGGCACTCGATGTATTCTGTGAAGTTTTATGTGTATATATAAGTGTATCTTCAACAGTTATTTATTTTAATATGTAACAATATGCGTAGTATAGCTTTTATTATTATTATTATATTGAATAAATTAAAAAATGTATCCCTAATACTAATAATTTGTGTAGTCCTTAAGGACGGGATTATGTTCTGTAACTATTTTAAAATGTGTTGGATGTTAATTATGTAACTAGTTTATAAAATGTATCCCATAATAATAATTTTTGTAACATATAAGGACGGAGATTATTGTCACTCCTATTTGTATATATGCGAAAACAATAAACGAAATTATGTATTAATTTATAAAATGTCTCTCATAGTTTTATCATTTAATAAAATCTTATTTTTACCCGACACACACACACACACGAAAACAAGAAACACACATCGTTTCCTCGATGATAATGCATTCGCTCTGCGGCTCCCAGTCGTGGGACCGAGTGTCCTGTAAAACTTCTACCACCGTATTGAAATCATCGTCGCCGACTTGAATTTCTTCAAAGCTATTACAAAATGTTTCCGCAATACGATCCAGCTCCCCCCAGCTCCTTCAAGAGAGAAAAGGTGCGGTTGTAAACAGAAATTTCAAATTTATTTTATGGGTAGAATTAAGTTCATATATATTTTTTTAAGAAAGTTTCCATGCCTCTGAATTGTGATATAAATTAATACGTAAAATCAAGAAATTTTCGTAATATTTTACGAGTACATTCATGCTAGAAACCATACTTTAAAAAGTAGAAATTTTGATTGCCCATTTAAGAGAAAAAAGAGGAGCAGTATTGCACTTCAAATTGAGTTTAGGTATAAGCATTCTACTCCTCTATTCGTTTTAATCCCCTTGTTTAAAATTGTACAGTGCCTCAGACCTCCAGCACAAATTACGTTTCAGAGGAAAAATAAATTGCAGAAATGGGTTTTGGCAGCCTACAGTTTTAACATGGTACCAATACTGAAGCGGTTCGTGAAAGATGTATGTAAGACCGTATTAAACGATGAGATGAAATACACATGCTATATAGCTATATAGCTCGTGACGGTAAAGAAAACCCGAAGCGATTCTTTCAAAACGTCAACAATAGGAATCCGGTAAAAAGTGTCTTGGGGCCGTTGAAAAATGTTAACGGAGAGCTAGTTTCTGAAAACAAGGAAATGGCTACCTTGCTAAACGAATTTTTTACGTCAGTTTTTACTATAGAAGATGTAACGAATATCCCTACGGTCATAGACATAATACCTTTTGATAATGGTAATATTTTGGATAATATCGTAGTCAGTGAAGGGGAGGTAATGCGCTATATTGATAAAATGTAAACGCGTAAATCACCGTGGCCAGTTTCCATATATCCCATACAACTAAAAGAATTAATAGATAGCATTGTTGTGCCGCTAACAAAGATTTTTAATGCGCCTATTTCTGAGGGGTGCGTACCAGATAATTTCAAGTTAGCAAACGTAACACCTATCTTTGAGAAAGGCAATAAATGTGCGGCGGGAAATTATAGGCCAATCAGTTTAACGTCTGTTGTAGGTAAGCTACTGGAATCAATAATTAGGGATCGTATAGTCGAACACTTAGAATCGCATAAACTAGTTAGAAATACGCAGCACGGTTTTAGGCGAAACAAATCTTGCTTAACTAATCTTTTAGATTTTTTCAAAGCGTGGTTGACGTTTACGATAGTCATCGGGCGGTTGATGTAGTGTATTTAGATTTTCAAAAAGCGTTTGACACCGTACCACACAAAAGACTCATTGAAAAAACTAAGGCTCATGGAATCAGGGGTGTAGTAATAAATTGGATAGAAGAGTGGTTGCGAGGTCGGAAACAGAGTGTGGTTGTTGATGGAGCAGAGTCGTGTTGGGCTAATGTAGTGAGTGGCGTTCCTCAGGTTCTGTATTGGGCCCCTTGCTTTTTTCTTACATATATTAACGATTTAGATGTCGTCCTAGTCAGTACAGTTTCAAAGTTTGCGGATGAAACGAAGCTGGGTGGTAGGGCGATTAATGACCAAGATAGAGGTAAAATCCAGGAAGATCTGAATAAAATCGTTGATTGGTCAGTCACATGGCAAATGAGATTTAACGTTGATAAGTGCAAAATTTTGCTTATAGGTTCGCGTAAGGTAATTTTGCGTATAGTATATCAGGGAAAGAGTTAACAAGCGTAGTGCAGGAAAAAGATTTAGGAGTTATAGTCACTGGTGATTTAAAAGTAGCGAAACAAAGTGTTAGGTTTTATAGCTCGAAATTTTGAGTACAAATCGCGCGATATTATAGTTCCTCTTTATAAATCATTAGTTACACCCCATTTGGAGTGCGCGGTCCAATTTTGGAATCCGCATATGCGCAAAGATATAGACAAAATCGAAAGAGTTCAAAGACGAGCAACTTAGATGATTCCGTCGCTTAGGTCAAAGTCGTACGAGGATAGGCTTAAGGAGTTAAAATGACTACACTCGAGACTCGAAGGCTAAGGGGTGATGTAATCCAGGTTTCAAAATTATGAATGGGTTCGATAACGTAGATAGAGATAGCTTTTTCGAAATATCTCAATATAATAGGACTAGAAATAACGGGTGTAAGTTTAAAAGTCGAAGGTTCGAAACAACAGTTGCCAAAAACTTTTTAACGCATAGAATAGGAAATAGCTGGAATAGTTTGCCGGTAGAAGTAATTAGTAGCACGTCTATAAACATGTTTAAAAATCGATTAGACGCATATGTTGATAGATTGGGTATAGTTTAAGGTAGTAAAATTAAGGCGTTGTGGTGATAGATCCCTCAGCTCACACAAGTGTTGTGAGATATAGGGAGGCAGCATCTTGGGTTAGGGATACTCTCTGTCCTTACACACCCCATTTAAAGAGATTCCTCTGCCGAGCGGTGCCCCCCATAGTACTTTGAGGTATTGAAAACTCATGATCTTCACTTGCCCCACAAACACCTTTAAATGGGAAACCCAAAATGGGTGCACACACATTTCTACATTACTGTACAGTCTTTACAGCCACACCTACACTTTTCATCCTAAGTATATATATTGTAATGTAGTATATGGTTGTAAATTGTGACTTGGTCCGCAAGTCATATGGACCGTGACATATTTTTGGTGGCAAGGTACTGGTATTGATGGATACCGTAATGAAATTGACTGGATTCTTTGGATCTGATATATTTGCATGTCGTTTATGAATAGATATAGAGTGTAACATATTTGTGGATAGTGAGTCTATTATGACTTGATCCTCTGGATCCAGAGATTCTTTCTTTAGTTTTAAATTGATAATATAATTATTTAGTTTTGCAAATTAGTCGTTGCCAATGTACATGCAGTTTTTACATAGTGGAGCCGCCTCGATGGGCCGAAGTGGCCCCTACTGTGTCCACTATAAAAATTTCTTATGTTCTTATGTTCTTGTGGTTCGGAACCCACGTAAAATTGTAGTTCCCCTCCGCCACCACGGAGGACATGCACAATACACAATTACGAACACAGTTAGGTAGACCAGCCATGAGTGGATCCTAGGGTCTTTGTTGGTCTGAAACATTATATATATATATATATATATATATATATATATATATATATACACACGGTGTTTCAGGAGGAAAGGTGAATACTTCGGGAGGTGATATTATCGGTCATTGTGAGGAAAAAAGTTCATATGAACATGTGTCTAATTTGAATGATTACGGAGATAGAGCTGTTTGAATCTACAAATACAAAAGCATTGTTAATGGTAATCAAGAAAGATAAACCAATTACTGTTTCTAAAATTTAATGTTTAAACATTGGCATTTTGAATGGTATCAGATACAGAAATGACAAATTTGTTGCCGTCAACCTCAATGCACTTTGCAACTCGTGTGCGAAGATCACGTGTTGTTCGTCTGAGTTGATCTTGACGTTTCTTTATGCGAGCAGCAGCAACCAAAATGCGCGCGAGCAATTCGTCTCGTGTATCCACCTTTCTTTTGTAAACTTGACTTTCCATCCCCCCCACAAACAATAATCTAACGGAGAGAGGTCTGGAGACCTTGGTGTCCATTGAATGGACCACCGCGGCCAGACGGGTAGAATGTGGAGGAACTCCGTCATGCTGAAAGTACATACCAGCGCTTGTAGCCAAAGGAACATCCTCCAATAGTCCTGGCAATTCATTTTGCAGAAATTCTAGGTAACTTTGTCCGTAAGACGATTCTCTAAAGTAACAGGGCCAATCAGCTGATCATCGATGATACCGCACCACACATTGGCAGAGAAGCGATGTTGAAAATTTGTTTCCAAAGTGGCATTTGGATTTTCGTCTGACCACCGATGAGAGTTACGGGTGTTGTTGATACCGTCACGGATGAAAGTAGCTTCATCGGTGAACAGTATTAATCGAAGCAATCGGCGATTAGCATTTACCCAATGACAAAATTCCAGTCGCATGGCAGCGTCTCCTGGTTGAAGGTGTTGTACACGCTGTACATGATATGGATGCAAGCCTTCCTCACGTAATGTTCGCCATACTCTTGTATGTGGTACACCGAGACGTGTAGAAATTCTTCGTGAGCTAGTAGTAGGACTACGCTCTACTAACTGAAGAATGTTTTCCACTTCATCCACATCTTGTTGACCTTCACGTTCAGATGAAACATGAGCGCTGGGAAGTGTACCAATCTCATGCAATGTGTTGAAAACCCTGGTAAACACTCTTCGATCCGGAATTCTGCGGTTCGGAAACCGTCGACGGTATTCTGCAACAGCAGCTGTTGCACTTCCATCGCAAAAACCGTAGACATACACCATATGTGCATATTCGGCATGTGTAAAGGTGTGTGGCATTCTTAACACTGCTTCAAACACCAAACAATGTCACTCACAACAGTCAGCTGCCGATTGGCTTATGTTACATGCTTACATTACCGCTTACATGTTCAAGGTTATAGGGAGGAAGGGGAGGAAGAGCTGCGCGCGCATCAGATTCAAACAGCTCTATCTCCGTAACCATTCAGAATTAGACACATGTTCACATGAACTTTTTTCTCGCAATGACCGATACTATCACCTCCCGAAGTATTGACCTTTCCTCCTGAAACACCCTGTTGTGTATGTATATATATATATATATATATATATATATATATATATATATATGTGTGTGTGTGTATATATATATATATATATATATATATATATATATATATATAGAGAGAGAGAGAGAGAGAGAGAGAGAGAGAGAGAGGAGAGAGAGAGAGAAGAATTCACCTTAAATCGCATTTCATAGGAAAATAAACTATGGACCGAAATGTGACTACTTAAAAATGTCTAATTATGCGTCAAATATGAGCAATGTTCATTCTTATCATGTTTTCCTTGTTGATTTTGGAGGCTACGATCTAAAATGAAAGCTGGGATACACCTTAGGCCTACAGACGACTGCATAGTGATTGTTGTCCCTTTTACCGCGCTTAAAGAAGAATTATTTAACAAATCTTCTGTGTTAACACACAAATATGCGTTTAAGCATAAAATATTCACTCAACCCTGTGTTAGCACAAGAATATTTATTTATATAAAAAAGCAAAGGTTGAAATACGGAGATATAATTTTCAACTCACATTTCGTGTGTGTGACAGTCCTTTGTCTAAGCTGAACAGCTTCACAATGTTAGTCACAACTTGTAATGAAAATAATTCTCCCCTGTCAACAGCTGTGAAGAGTAGCCGAGATGCTTCAGCCCTGTAGAAGATCAGAATAAAATCACTCTATCGTGTGTGTGGGTATATATATATACAGGGTGTCCAATAAGTCCGGCATCATAGGAAAAATAATAAAAATAAGGCAAAACAATAGCTTTTATTTACAGAACGTGCTCATTATGTCTACCATTGTTTTTCAATACACAAATTCAGACGTGATACCCAGTCAGCAAGCACACGGTGAATGAGTCAGGAGTAATGGTGTTACATGCCCCATAATGCGCTGCCGCAAATGTTCAACACTCCTAATTTTTTCTGAGTATACAGCGCTTTCAAGTGGCCCCAGAGATAAAAATCTAGTGGCGTGAGATCCGGGCTTCTAGCTGGCCATTCCAAGGGGCCCTCGACGTCCTATCCAATGACCAGGGAATTGTTTGGTACAGGTATTCCCTTACTTGGGTGCTGTAATGTGCAGGAGCGCCGTCTTGCTGGAACTCTGTTGGGAAATTTCCTTCTTCGTTCAAGACACTGGGAAATGCTTCTTCCTTGAGCATACGTAGGTAGGTGCCTCCAGTGACATGTTCATCAAAAAGAGGGGGCCTATGATGCGATCCTTCCAAATGCCACACCATACCATCACCCGAGATGCACCTTGTTCCTTTGAAGAGGTATACCAGTGAGGTTGTTTTGAGACCAGTAGCGTGTTCTGTCGATTTACCTCACCATTTCCATAAAAAACAGCCTCGTCACAACAGTATGGTGGACGGGAAATTGGCATCCCGAGCATAGACATTATGGCCTGTAGAAAGAGAAAAATATGAATTATTGTTTGTAGAAATAGAAAAATTAATTTTTCCTATGATGCTGGACTTATGGGACACCCTGTGATATATAAATGAATGTGTGTATATTCAAATCACTTCACGTTTATTACTTACGATAATAATATAAAAAT